>JANHGB010013487.1:0-31067 GCA_026283785.1 Coracopsis vasa
GTCATCAGCGCGCTTGTAGTAAGCGTGGGTAAAGCCCTTCCCAAAATCTTCGTTCGCGAAGTCAAGCCATCATCATCTATATATATACACACTGGATACCTTGTCATGAATGGTCTGCTTCTGGCTGCATTTACGCTAAGCCTTCTTGTTTTCAAAGAGTTGAACATTAAGTTGTTTGCTAAGAGGGATGAATTCCCTTCTACATCAGTGATGTTCAAAATAAGCATTTTGTATAATTCCTGCAGTTTCTCCTCCAATTGAAAAGTATTCCCTAAACCTTGTAAAACTGTGGGCTGATTTATTTCAAAATCATTTCCTCCAGAAACCCTTTTGCTTCTCAACAATATTTTTACTGTAATACCTACACTAGTGATATTCACTTAATCACTCTGACAGAGTTGAAGTGTCATTATCTTCAGTTTTCCACACAGACACAGAATAATGCAGAAAAGGAATTAATCTCACTCAGTTTCAGCCGTATAGAAGTTAAGGATCTGGTCTAAGCTTGTTTTATGCAGGCTCTTTTCATAGTCCTCAAGGAGAGCTGTAGAGAGCAGCCTCACACTTGCAGACCCTTGCATCCCTCATGGGGAACTTCAGCCACCCATATATTTGTTGGAGGGACAGTACAGCCCAGCACAAGTAATCCGGGAGGTTCCTTGATTATGTGGTAAGACAATTTCCTCTTGCAAGGAACAGCCAACAAGGAGAGGTGCCATGCTTGACCTGTGCTCACTAACAGGGAGAGGATAGCTGTGAATGTGATGCTCCAAGGCAGACTTGGTTGTAGCAATCACAAGATGGTAGAGTTTGAGATCCTCATGACTGTAAGAAGGGCACACAACAGGCTCACTGCCCTGGACTTCAACAAAGCAGACTTCGGCTTCTTCAGGAACCTGCTTAGTAAGGTTCCATGGGATAAAGCCCTAAAGGGCCAGGGAGGGGGGCCAAGACCGCTGATTGATATTTAAGGATCACCTGCTCTAAGCTCAGTAGCATTGTGACCTGACAAGAAGAAAATGAGGCAAGGCCAGGAGGGTTCTGTGGATGGATAAGGAGCTGCTGAGAAAACTCAGAGGGGAGAAAAAAGAAGATTTAAAAGCAGGAAGAGAGGACAGGTGGCCTGGGAAGAATACAGGGACATTATCCAGAAAGCTAGGAATAAGTTAGAATTGAGTTTGGCCAGGGATATGAAAGATAACAGGAAGGGCTTCTATAGGTATGTAGCAAACAAAAGACAGGGATAATGTGGGCCCTCTCCGGAAGCTATCAATTTTATCATTTTATCTTATGCATGCTTATTTTTATATATATACATTTAATGCTATTGTATTGTTTTTTATATAGTGACAACAGCACTTGGCAGACTCCACTGCAGTGTTTTCAGGGAGTGACCAAGGCTGGAGTGGGTCGAGAACTGAGGATTTTTACTAGAACCACTGTTTGTTCAGAGTCTCCCCTGTAGCTCACTGATCGATTCTTATTTTGAGCTCTGTGTGTGTATATTATAATTTGCACAGGTATGATGCCTTGGTAAAGGTATGATATAGCTCTTGTTTCAATATGCCAAGAGTATGTGCACATTTACTTGCAGAGTAATGTATGCACAATGGCTGAGACCTCTTGTTTACATTCACTGTCTCAATGCTGACAGCATTTCTTACCGTTTTGTGTTTGTAATTCTGTATGTTCAATGTGTGGAACAGCTGCATGCTAACTTGTTTGCTATCTGTTGATAATTCAGAAAAAATTTATCTTAAAGTAGTTATGTGCTAAATTTCATTCTTTCCTGAAAAAGAAAAATGTATAAAAAGAAGACAATTTTAGATGCATTTCTTTGGGGGACTTAAAGATGTGAAAGAGTTCTAAGACTTTGGAAAAGGCTTACAAAACAACATGCTACCATTATTCATCCACTGTCTTGTAAATGTTTAGCTTTCTGAAGCCCATAAGTAAATACATACATTTTCTCCTTAGGATAGTGAGTTCAAAGTAATGAAATCAGAACTTGTCGTAGTTCATAAACATAGACATCATCGCTATCCACTGTTAATGTTATCATTTGAACTTTCCATCCATATTTGATATTTCTCTTTAGATATTAGGGAAGCAGTGATTTGTGGAGTCCAGAGAAGCCAGTCTGTAAGCAGTGAGGAAAGAGGATTCCTCACATTTCCTGATCTGACCAGGTGACTTTCTAAAGATGGAACGATCGGTGGAAAAATAGCTAACTGAAGAGGCAGGATCAACAAGCTGGCTCCAGCCAGTGAGTCCACCCCTCCCAGCTTCAGCCTTGGTCACCAGAGTCCATGGTTGTGCACCTTCAGATTAGAAGACAACCTAAAATCATGAAGGACAACCTCAGCTGTGCAAAGTAATTAACAGACAAACTCTTCTCCTTCTTTTACACTGACTGACCCTTTGTTGAAAGGAGTGGGACTACTTGGAGAGAAAGGCAATTGCTGTAAGTGAGCAACTGCTGTAATTTTCCAGCCATTTCTATACTGCAAAAATAGCCCTGACTCTAGAGTTATATAAATGGATTGCTAGGTGTAAAAGGATTTGTCAGCAAGGATATGGTTCTGCAGTAAGAAGCTGGAGGACCTGAAGATATATATGCATACACTCCTCAGCATCAGTTACGTTTAAGTAAAATGAGTCCCGTGAGTAAGGGCTGTACTTTAACAAATAGCCTCACTTCTCTATCCCAGGTCCCACCCTGTGAATAATGGGAGAGTTATGGTGGATACGCCAGGAGCAGCCTAGCAAAGCATGTTTGCTTTCAAAACACTGCTCCCTATGGATAAGCCAAGATCCTACTTGGCAGCTGCATGAGGAAGTTTGCACTGATCATGATCTGATCAGATAAAGTAATCTGGGGCCTAATGTATGCAACAGAGTACCTTTTCCCAGTGCTTATTCAAATTTAAAGGAGAACTGGGCCAGTTCCAGGTAAGGTGTGTCCATGGCCAGCAGTAAGTTACTTCTGTCATTTTAAGAAGGCCAGGTGCTGGCTAGTGGGAGTACAGCTTGCAGGGCTGAAAAGGAAGCAGATTTTCACTCTGCTCCTTACAGACAACTAAATGTTGCCAGAATTCAATTGAAGAAGGCTGATACTGCACTTGTAACTGTCTTGTCCAGGAGAGAAGAGAGTCATGGCTGTAAGTACTGCATACAGATCCATACAGTCAGGAGGTGGAAACCAAAAAGCCAATGTAACTTCACTCCTGAGCAAGTGAAAAGCAAGAAAGGGAATTCATTCTCTTCTTTGGTAACTTTAAGGGAAGCCCTACTATAAGGAAGACTCCCTAGCATGAACTGAATTTGGAGACCAAGTCTAGCACACATTAATTTGAAAACAGTGACCAAGATACTTAAAACACTACAGTGCTTGGTTTAGGAATAAAGGAATAATTTGGAATACACGTCTGCTTGTGTCTATATTGTGTAATAATGTGGGCTGCCTTTGATTTTTATAGCAAGATTTTCTACTCCTCTATATAACTCACCCTTTAAACCTCTCAGATCTGAAGAAAGTCTGAGAAACTTCCTGAGAATATTCACATAAACATTTGTCTACAGAATTACACCATTGTTTAATAAACAGCAGCTAAATGAATTTAGATTCCCACCACACACATGAGGGCTATGTGTTTGTGGGTGTCCTGCAGAAGCACAGGGATAAAATGTGCTGAATGTTGAATTCCAGAAAAAAACAGGTGTGCCTGGTGATGTCCAGGTTGCAGCTTAAGATAAGCAACATGCAGGTTAAGTCCAGGTTCTGGCAGATTCAAGGGAGAGCTTTTCATTGCTGGGTGATCCAAGTCACGCGAAGTAAAACCTTAAACGCCCAACCAAGTCAAAGTATTATCTCACTGCAGGAAACAGAATCATCCTCTCTGAGAGAAATCATAGCAATGCAATTCTGAAAAGTTTTCTGTTGATGCAAGTGTTACAACCAGCTCTAGTCCATATTTAAAATGCAACTATGCATGCGAAGCTACCCATCAGCTGGTTCTTACCTTGGAAAGTAAGCCTTGTGTACTAAACTGCTTCTCACAATGTGTCAGAGAAGGAGTCTACATCCAGAAGGTCATCAAAGCCACTCCAGCCCATGATGAAAGGCAGGAGAAGTCCCACAGGACCTGTGTAAGTGCTGCAAAGACAAGATGCCTTTGGTTTCAATCTGTAGAAATTGTGATATATACCTAGAATAATTTTTATTCTACTTTTCAGCAGAAAATGAAAACAAGAGATACTGCCTGCAGTGGAGCGCTTCTTCCTTAGGACTTGCTTGCCTACAGTTCTGGGGAATGAAAGAGGCTGAGGGTGAGCTCATCATCAGGAAAGGCAGAAACATCCAATGGGGGAGAAAGCAGCAAAACAGCACATATGAGAGAGAAAAGTGAGCATGGAAGCAAAGGCCCAAGTGTCCAACAAAACCCACTGTTAGTGAATTTGTAGGCTGCAGAGCAGGAAGGCCATTGCTGATTGATGTACTAGTGCTGCCAATGGAGACCAAAGAGCTATCAGAAGAAGAAATCAGGAAGCAGCAGGTGACAATGAAACCCTTGAGAAGGCTCAAGACCTTGGTCAAAGGAAGAGATTCAGCACTGCACACCAACAATGAAAGAGCCAGAGAGGCACAGAAAGAGGATGCAGAGACTGCTGGGGAGAGAAGGGAGGTCATCAGGCAATAAAGCAAGAGGAATCAGGCTGAGCAGATGGAGAAGAAATGGATGATAACAAAGAAAAAGGTAAGATAAAATGCAGGTCAAAGGAAAAAGAGTTGACAAATGAAGAGCACACACTCTCAGCACAGCACTAAACTGGTTCATGAGAGCATTGCAAACAAAAGAAGTTGTTTCAAGCCAGGGCTCGTGTAAGACATTGCTGTAATTAGTCAATCAGCCTAGCTTCTGGCCAGGGGCTGCCAGGCACAACATCAAAGTCCAAAGCAACAGGCAGTATTCTTGTTAGTGAAATAAAATAAAATTTTGAAAGTCCTGCAACAAGGGCTGATTCATTATAATACTTTTCCATGAAACAGTCAGTATTATCTGTCAGTTCCTTAGGCATAAATGTGAAGACTGAAGAAACATATGAGATTCAGACGAGGAAAGCAAGGTTTTACCAGCACAGGCTCAAAATGGCTACACGGGCTGGAAAAGTAGGTGCATCCACCTGCATCTAGGTGGATCATGTAGGTTGTCCCATGTGAACACTAAAAGCCTTTTATCACATTTAATTTTAAAAGTAATGGTAAAAAGCAATTAAATTAAATGTATATTGCCTTTCATTCACATTGCTTCTCCAGCCCGTCTTTCTTTGGAGTGTGACCTTAGACAGATAAAAAAATAATAACTACTTCATTTTAGAACCCCCTGTAATTGCCATCAGTGTTTTGTTTTGGTTTGTTTTTTTCCACACAATGCATTAGATTTTTAATGGTAGGAGATTCTGGATGGACTTTAAACCTAACCTCTGAAGTGTGCTCGCAGTATCAGGCTTAATGGTGGTGTAATTTTAGTAGATGGGAGATTAAGTGAAGATTTTTTATTAGGGGGTGGAAGTACAAGGTATAATCCTACAGCAGATTAAGATGATTGGCAGTATCAAAGGTGTTTCAAATTATCAAATATGTCTGTAGTTTATCATAGGGATGCTACCATCATGAATGAGATATATATATATCAATGTACTTTCACCAGGAAACATTTGAGGCGTTTTAAGCTTTATTTGCATATTTTTGTTTTCTGTTAAATTGTGCTCTCCAGAAGTCAAGCCAAATCTGAAATAGCTCCATGGACTTTTCTTAGGGAACTCTGGCTTCCACATCAATGTAGGCAAAATAACTGACAGTTCACACCAACCATGTGTTAATGATGGCAGCAGAGCTACTGATTCATAAGAAGTATCACAAAAATGGTGTACAATCCCAAGGACAAAAAAAGAGTGAGCAGCTATGCCAAAAGATTTTGGACAAAGGATTCACATTCTGAGTTCTTTCACTGCATAATGGCTTTCCTTCACTGCTAGCTTTCATATTTTGATGAAATAGCACTCATCGTTATTATCTGTAAGATGTCTTTTGTGAGATGTTCATAGGGTGAAGTCTGCAGACCGAATCATTTAAGATTTTCTATGGGCCTGATTCTGCACCAGGAAAGTTGATGTGAATTTTATTGGTGATTTGTCAGGGCATCTGAGGCTTTTATCTTAGAAATGTTCATACAAAAAAAAGTTTAAAGTACTTTTGATATTACATTTTATTCTTCTAATATGCTAACAGAAATCAAATGAGCCAGTGCTGATATAGATTTAGATGATGTGGACTGTGTAAAGTTGAAGGCTCTGAAGAGCAGCCTGCAAGTAGCAGGCAGCGGCAGCAACAAGTAGCAAACAAAACTAATCTTTAAAAATGCATTAATTTTTATTGAAGAAGACTGTGCTAGTAACACACTAGACACTTAGAATATGGGAAGTAAACTAGTGAAGGATCCCCTGAAAACTGTGGAAATGCAAAAGGTCTGACCAAGTTCATCACTCCCTCCTACCCTGCCCAAGAAAAAGTGATAAATAACACAGTTTCTATATTTTCTTGGTCAAAATGTAGTTTTCAGTTGACACATCACTGTGATACGCAAAATTTAAGGATAAAATATTTGGGTTTTTTTTAAGGTAGATTGAATAGCAACTGTAAAAAAAAAATCAGACATTTCCTACAATTTCACATGTGCTGTTCTCTTTTATCATCTGATTCTGTTTCGCCAATTTCTGGGGAGATGGGCTGAGAAGCCATTCACTGGTTTATGCAAAATGAACCAGAATATTGCTTTGTCTCCAGAGATCATTCTTTTAGTCCTTTTTATCTTAAGGTTTGTATTGTACTAATCTAGTCTAGTCTAGTCTGGTTTGGTCTGTTCTGTTCTTATAGCACTAGTTTCTAGTGCTGTATCTATTACAGTGTTATGCATAAGCTGAACAAGCACCTGCTTACTGCTGCCAGTATTTATGACAAATATTAAAACCACAAATCTCTGTTTTGCACTAAATTACATTTCAAGGGCTCCTGCCATGCATAAAAAAAGAGACTTGTCATGGTGACACAGTGCCACAGACCAGATCTTGCAACAGGTCCTTCCTATGGCACAAAGTACAGGAAGGGTTGGAGCAGTGAGCAGGGCATGAGCCCTGGGCTTCTCCAGCAGCTGTCTGCCTGATACAGCAGCCAGTTTCCTTGGGCTCTTCACAGTTCCAGCAGCCCCAACCTCCCCAGTGCTCAGACACTGTGGAGGAAAAGCTAAGTGTCAGCAGTTGGCTGACTCTGGTCACTCTTGAAAAGTCTCTTTGTAGGCCATGAAGATGGATTTTATCAGCTGTGAGTGTCCATTGGTCACACACAAGGAACCCTCTTACAAGATGATAAATATAGAATAGTGAGTAACACTACAGAAATGCTAGCAGCTTGTATTGAGAGTGACTGTGTTTCAACGTGGAAAAGTCAATATTCAGAGGTATTTATTCATTACATGGAGAGCTTTGGTTTGAAACAAGTACCCATGAGACATTCATTTACATCCCAAGGTTTTCTAAAGGAAATGTTCAGTCTCCTAGTGAAGGCAGTACATGATTAAGAGTCTCTCTCAAAAAAAAAGGATATTGATATCACTCTTTAGTATATACACACACCTATTGAGATGTGGTCTGATGAAGATTATCTGAAGAGTAGTCAGGTCCTTACTCAGCTAAATGCTTTAAGTATGAAAAACTCAACCTGACTATTTTAACATGGTTCACAGATACCAGCAATTTGCCAGAAAGTGAAGTCCCTAGATACAGCTATAATCATTCTGAAATGGATGCCATCAACAATCCCTGGCAGGTTTCCAGTACTGAGTATGTTAAATGTTACTCACACAAAAGAATACCATTCAAGGAGCTCATGCCTTTTTTCACCAGCTACTAACAAGGAGAAAAATGACTGCTACTGCTGAACCTAGAACACATGGACATCCATATGGGACAAACCCAGAATGTGTCATGTGAGCTCCGCTGTTGCGTTGAGGAACCAGAGTTCTGCAACACCACCCATTGGTGTTTCAGATAATTATTGCAATTAAAAAGAACTATATTAAGCAGTGAGATCCTTATAAAGCCAGCACATTGTCCATGTAGGGAACCAAAGTGTCAATGGCAGGGTATTTCAGCCTGGGAGAGTACCTCGGGGAGTCTCAATAACGCTCCTTGCTAGTGTGAGAAAACCCCAAGTGACAAAACAGGACTGAATTCACCCACACGAGAAGCAAGTGCTGCTCCATTGATTGCAGGTTATAAGCAAGCCTACATTTGCCTCAGATCATCTCTCATAAGACGGTTGGGTAATGCTGACAGATCCTTTTATGCCCTTTTCTTTCTAGAGGCAGAAGATCTCTTTCCATGTGCAGCAGCATCCTTATCAAAGGCAACAGAGACTGTCCAAGATCTCTGGTTAATTTGACTTCATTTCCCCAAATCACAGTATAGCACCATAATTAAACCTTCAATCTGTCAAAAACCCAGAGGCACACAGCAGGCTCCATAGCAGCCTGAAGCACCCAAGCAGGCGCCTGCCAGAGCATCACTTCCTCCTGTGCCTCCCTCTTACCTTCAGCTGTCTAAGGCAGGTGTTTTCAGCTTAGTGTTTGTGATCTGTGGAGAGGTTAAAGCAAGCTAATGCAATCTGGTTCCAGTTCAGCAGAGCTTGTAAGCACGTAGCTTAATTTGATTGGAGTCCCTGGGACTATTACGTTATGTGTTATTAACTGTGTGCTTATGTGCTTTGCTAGCCTGGGAAAGGACTTCCCAATTTTGTAGACCTCTAATAGGCAGTAGTACTGCCTAGATAGTGCCCCAAACAACCATTGTTTTTCAGTAGTTGTTTGTTAGGAGCCTTTCTTTCTCCATGCATTTTGCAATGGGGCTTTGCCTGAATATTGCAGTGAGCCCAAAAGCCTAAGGTGTGAACACATAGGATTTATGCAAGTTACATTACTGGTCCCAAACTCTTCAGTTTGCCATCTCTGTTAGAAGTTTTGGAGGAGGCTGATTATATACTTATTTCAACCAGCCAGCTGTGTCGTATTCCCTTTCCTACTCCACACTGCATGGCACAACTGAGGTGACCTATTGCAAGTCTGTGAGAAAAATTATGTTGCCTCCATGTTTTTATTACGTGGTCAATTGCTTACTTTTCTCAGCCTCACAATGGCAAGACTGAAGATGGCCAGTCTTCTACATGACAGATCTGATCTGCCCAAGAACTGGTGTAGCTTTTTACCTGCTTTTCAGCTTTCAACTATTTATTTCATGCATAAAAGATGACTGCGCATCGGGAAATTGTAGTAATGGAAGAGGAGTTCTTGTACCTTCTGTACAGGACATTATTTGTGCTGAGCCTTGATGGGCCTTGCTATCCACTTGTTGCATGCTTTTCCTCAGGGATGCCTCAACAGCACCATGAGTGCTTCCTCATGAATGCCTGCAACGAGGCAGGCAGGTGCTGCTACCACATATGTATCTCCAAAGAACATCTAAATAGCTAAAGCATAAAAATAGCCACAGTTCCTTGAAATCAATCACAGACTTTAATGGTATAAAACCCTAATGTCAGAGCCTTTCCATGGAAAAATCAAATTTCTTCCAAGGCAACAGATATTAACATTATAAATTAAAACATGCCAAAGTCATAAATCTCTGCTAAAAAACTGATTGACCTTAGATCGTAGAGCTGCTGTGCTAGAACAATCTTCTGTAAACTGGATGAGAGAGGGATATAGCATTTAAAAGCATGAGTTATAACATCTGGAAAAAACAGTGCCTTTTTCTCTTCTATGTATCAGAAATTGAACATTTCAGTCATTCCCTGGTTGGTTGTGCCGTTTCAAAAGAGCAATTGCAATTAAAGGAACATATGACCTTCTTTTGTCCTCAAAGGAGTTTCACGTAGTCCTCTGGTTTAAAGCAGCTGGCTGCAGCAAACAAAATCTTGTAAGCCGTTTATCTAAGTGTAATGGTGTATAATGGTGCATTTGCACTAAACCAAAGAAAACTTCTGGCCATGTGAGCCAATGATGGACACAGGGATCATGTAAGAATATCAGACGATCCATAATAAAACTCATGTGTTTCACAACAAAAATGGAAAGTGTAGTAAAATCTGTGGATATTCTTCTACCCTTTTCTACCCTCTAATTTCCAACTCAGGGTTTTCCCTGGCATTCACCTACCTAGATTTTTGACTAATATATTGCTGATTTTCCTTAGATACAAAAGACTATAAAGCTTAGTTCTTAGGCCAGCACACCATTTGCCTCTCAAAACATGCAAAGTAGAGCACGTAAGAAAGACCTGGGGTGTGTGCATGGATGTGTGTGTGTACAAAAAGATGCACTACAAATTGCCAAGTCATTCTTTGCAGTAGGATTATACAGCTCACTACCTAAACTCAAAGGCTGAGCTTTTTTTCATGCACAATTTGGGCAGGTATGAGACCAGAAGAAAGGAAGGAAACAGCTTTAAGAATATATGAATTATATAGAAAGTCAGGCAACTAAAATAAAACTACATGCCTCTTCATTAATGCAGAAGGGCTGCACTTCCAAGGGGTGTTCTGGAAATGTTATAAGCTTATGGAAATAGGAGGACTGGCTCAGCCTCAGGGAGAAAGGAAAAAGAAATGGGTCCCTGTTTCAGGCCCACAGCTGATAGATTCAGGCAGCCTCTTTGTGAGGAAGAGGGAGGGATTCTACTGTCATTTAAAGGAACAAACCCTGAAGCAGTGGAGTGCCAGCTTTGAGCGTGTCAGATCAAGCTATTTTCCTAGTACACAGAACAATCAGAAGCGATGAAAAAGATCTGTGGGGTTTTGTCTTTAGTTTGCACTTCTAAATCAGGAGAAAAAAAGTGAATTGTCTTTCATTTAGTGGGTTTTTAGATGGAATTAGCTGAGACTGGAGGTCTTTCCTTGCAAAGCCAGAACCATTAAGGGGCAGATATGTGTTGAAAAGCAAATGGTTCCCTGTCCAGAAGGAATAACAAAATGGGGATAGTTCCATTTCTATTTCCTTACGACAGGAGAGAGGTGAAAAAAATGAATCCAAGCACCAGGGTTTGCTAAATGAAAAAGGTACAGAGAAAACACCATTTGACATTCTTACATTTTCTGGCAAATTTTGCACGTTTGAATTTGCAATTAGCTCACGGTACAGCTGGATGAAACTAGTATAATATGCCTGCTGGGAGCGGCCAGCTCTAAGCAAATCCAAAGGACCCAGAGGATGTGCAAACCAGAGGATGCTCGGGACTCTCTGCGACGGGAGTGGAGCATCTTCCTGTCAGTCTCAGTCTGCTGAGCGCTGGTTGCCATGGGAGCACGAATGCTTTCCACCACATCGCCCTGAAATCTGTGCTCCGGTACTCTGCCCTTGCAACCATGTGGGCATTTTTCTCTGCGAACGAGGGTGACCTGACAGGCTTCGGGAGTTCCCAAGGTGTGTTGGCAGGAGAGTTGACAATTCAGCCCTGCAATTATTAGCTTTAAACTGAAAACCGATAGATTTAGATTAGATACGAGGAATAAATTCTTTACTATAAGGGTGGTGAGGCGCTTCAAACGGTTGCCCAGAGAAGTTTTGGCTGTCCCATTCCTGGCAGCGTTCAAGGCCAGGTTGAATGAGGCTTGGAGCAACCTGGTCTAGAGGAAGGTGTCCTTGCCTGTGACAGGCGGGTTGGAACTAAGTGATCTCTAAGGTTCTTTTCAACCCAAACCATTCTATAACTGTTTTCTGTCCCTCTGGGTTTATATTTGGAGAGGAATGGGGATTAAGGGGATGCAGTGCCCTCTTTACCATTTGAGCATACACTGCATGTGAAGGACTCTGTAAACAGCCGACGCTCGGTGCCAGAGGGGAATGCGCGCAGATGCAGGCGGCAGGAGGGAAGGAGCGGAGCTGCGGTGGGCATCCGATCCCCAGTTCTGTCCCCTTCCCGGCCCTTTCCCGGGTGGGGAGCTGTCCGCAGGTTTCCCGAGCCGATGCCGCCCTCTCGCGGGCTGCGGGGCCGCCAGCCGGTGCTGGGATGCTTCAGGCAACCTTCTTCCTGCAGAGGAAGAAAAAAAGATAAAATAAATCCGGACAAATACTGAGCTTTCCAAATGCAGGGAGCACGCACGTAGATTTAGCAGAAGCTGCATTGGGTTTTTTTCCCTCTTTTTTCCCCCCATTATACAGACATTTATTTACAGATCTATTTGTATGTGCCACCCACCACTGGGATACACAGCTGTCATACATAGACAGAAAGCTCCTGTCAGAGGCAATTAGCACAGGCAAAACAATTGTGGGGCTGCTGTAGTGTTTAATTAGAGGTCTGCTGAAGCAAACACTCTCCCTTCAAACCTCACGCTTACCAGGCACCGAGTATTCCAGGCACCTTGCTTGAGGAAGCAGTATGTGCGAGAGCTGTCCCATGAGAGGACATTGTCACTGGTTTAAGACACCAAAAGGTCCTGCAAAAGCCACCCTACAGACCCAACTTGCATATGTTATTTAGTGGTTCTTAACAATAATTTGCCATTTGTTAGCAAGGCTTCAAGAAGGAAAGCAATCTGGAGCCAGTCTGAGATTCTGCACACTGATTTAAATCATATGGCCTCATCTGGTCAAAGCTACAAAGATTGATGATGTCCCTGCCCTGCCAAAGACTTTTCCTGTTGCCTTAGGCAAAGCCTATTCTGCTGGGACTTGACCTGAGTGCCTGGACACCTGGAACTGAGGTGAGGGCCTCAGTTCTCACCTGGAAAATAGGTAAGATTGTGCCTCTCCACTTTACTTGCCCATACAGGAAAGAGCGTGGGGACTTAGCTAGTGTGAGATAGGAGCTATGAAAACTACTGTGACAAAACTTTAAGCATCACAGTCTGAAGTGTCTCCAAAAGCAAACACACTGCCTACCTGAGCCCTGGCTGCATTTTTTCACCCTCTCAGGAACCCAACAGGTGAGTTTGCCCTGGACAGGAGGGTTTACATCTTTCTGACTCACCTGGGCAAAGATGATCTTTTCCCATTATCTGAGAACTTAGGTTAAATCTAAACCCCACTCCATGAGTATTTCTAAGTTGGATATGTATACTCCAACAGCTGTAACACAAGATGGTCTGAAATGCTATCAGGCTGTTGTGCTCTGTAGGCATTTCTTGGTTGGCAGCAGGCTCTTCAGGGCTACAAGAAAGGCTACAAACCAGCAGCAAAAAGGAAGTCCATGCTTGCACCCCACCCAGCCCCAGCCTTTAGGGGACCAAGGAGCATGGAGCAGCTAGGGGAGTGGATAACATTTTTTCCACGAAATTAATCTTTCCATGGAAATGGAATGCAGGAACTCCTGAGACTTCATCTCAAGAGCAAATCCTATTTGTTTGCTATGCTATTTACAGTCCCCTTGGATAAGTACCCCCCAGCTTTCCTGCCTCCAGCAGATCTGTGTGGCTGTACCTTTGAGCTTTTCAGAAGCTTGGGCACCACAAGGGAAATAGCATTGCAGTTTTGCTGGTCTTGGAAGTACAATAGAAAAAAAAGAAAAGAAAGGTAAAAGAGCATTAATACAAAAGGCATGCAGCATACAGTCATCGTAGTAGAGGAACCTGTGAGTATTGTACACCAAGTTATTTTTCCCCAAATGTAAAGGGTTAGAACTCACCACATAAACAGCTCCAGTACAACCACTCACTTGCCAGTGTTGAAAACCCTTCACAAGTGTGGGGGCTCTTCCCCAGGACTTTATTGCTTATCATAGGCAATAGCAATTTGTTTCAGTGTCTTCACAGCTAGGTATAATATGCAAACAGAGGTATGAAAGACCCAAGGTGACACTCTGGTTGAAATCTGTTGCTCTGCCTAATCATTCTATAAGCAGTCACAGCGAAACAACAAATCACCACAATTCTGGTTTTACATAAATAAATAAACAGGTAGTCTTGTGCATTCAGATTTCCCATTCCATAATATGGTTTCTCTTAAGACCCTTCTGGGGGTTTCTGAGTATTGCTACTCAAGCTCCCAAATCTTCAGCAATATCAGGATTGACAGGTTTTCACCTATTTGAAAAGCAACATTTTGTTATACTCAGTCCAGAGAACAATTGGGTGCATTTGTGCTGCATCCATTTTAGAGAAAGGGATCCAAACCATACAGAAGAGAAAAGATTTTGGACAAAAAATAAAAGACATCTGTGGATGTGAAATGATCAATTATCCTCCTTTATGAAGGGAGGAGGACTCACCACACTGTTCTAAGCCCTGCCCAATCCTGCCTCTGAACTGAAATCTCCCCTGCAGCTTTACTGTTGTGTGTGGTTAAAAAGCTCCTGCTTGCCAGCCCACTGTGAGCATAATTATTGCTATATATTCTCCTCTGTGTCACACTTTGGTATCTTTAGGAAACAAAAGACAGCAAATGTATGCAGAATTTGATGTTTATACATAGATTTAATATTTTCTGGATGAACAGAGGCAGCAGCTGGCTACTAATCACATCTGTATGAACCGTTACATTCTGTTTGCTCCACCTCAGTCTCTTTGGCGTTCATTGCTGCTTTCCCTTTCTGCTGCTTGATACAGTGAAGTAGACCTGGACACTTTGTGGTTCCATTAATAGGTTCAGTGCAGCAAAGTGCTTTCAGCTCACGCACACTTCTCTTGATTTCAGGGTAGGAAAGGCAAAGGCAAAGTTAAGGGCATCTGCACTAGTGATTTTTTGCTGACTCAATCTTTCCAATTTTGTTCCAAATTCTTGTAAGAGTTCATTTATTCGCATTTAATGTAGGCCTGTAACCATCTCCTTGCCTTAAAAATGGCTCTTTGCCACTATTTATATCTACAAAGAGTGAAGCACATGGCTGTTTTCCCCATCTTCTTTCATACCCTTAGTGCCAGGGTCTGCACTTCAACTGAAAACACAAAATAGCAAGAGAGAAAGGGAGGTTTTGGAGGTCATAATGAAAAAGATAATATGACAAAGGGATTAAAGACTTGGCAGATCTGAATCCTTTTTTTATTATTTTTTAAATCTGATCACCATGGCTCTGTTTAGGTATCTGTGTGCATACTGCACAATTGTTTACTTTTTCATATTGTTAACAACATTAAAGTACTACATCCACCTGAAATAATGAAATTTGGCATTTAAAAGACATCTAATTTAAATTATGTTGTTTCTGTAGATACAAGATGGCCCCAAAAAAGGCTCAGCTTACCTCACTAGTTTAGAAATAGTCTTTTCAGACTGAAACAGAATATTTGTTGTAAATGAGAAGGGCAAAACCATAAAACAACAGAAAGTCCATAGCATATTTATATTAGATTAGATTAGGTAAAATTAGATTTAGATTTAGATTTAGATTTACATGGGACATTAGGAAGAAATTCTTTATCATGAGGGTGGTGAGGCACTGGAACAGGTTGCGCAGAGAAGCTGTGGATGCCTCATCCTGGAAGTGTTCAAGATCAGGTTGGATGGGACTTGAAGCAACATGGTCTGGTGGAAGGTGTTCCTACCCATGCCAAGGGGGTTGGAACTCAATGATCTTTAAGGTTGCTTCCAACCCAAACCATTCTATGATAATTATCAGTCTGAAAGAAACTAAAGTATGAGGGATAACCCGGGTTTTTTTGGTAAGGATTTAATCTTAAAATTATTCCTTTGGAGGCATAGTTTCCAACCCTGGGAGCAGACTGCAACAGAAGTAAGTTATTCATATTCTTACTCTGCCAGGAGTTTGCAGGTTCAGTACTGTATTCTCAGCCACTTACCAGTGAGCATCACTTCTCCACAGGCATGTGACATTCAGGCAATGTCACCTAGATCTGGTCCAGTGGCTCTTCTTAGGCAAGTGCTTATTTTTTCCCCACTAACTCTATCCCTCTAAAAGCCCATGCTGCTTTCTTCTTATCAGTATTTGAGAAGGAGCAGTGTGAGTTGCTCATCTCAAATGTTCTTCAGACTCTTTTCGGTATCCATTGGATATTCCTTTCAGACAGTCTGGCTACGTACACTTAAATAAGATGCACCAAAGTGAAAGCTGTTATCAAAAGTGGAATGTTTTATTTATTCCTGCATTCATTTACCACACACACATTTGGGCTTTGGGTGAAGTCAGCCAGAGGTTTCGTTTTTTTTCCACATTACTCCCTTTTCTTGGTAATCCAAGTCACACATGAGAAATAGGGGTTAGAAGTGTAATTTCATGCCTAACGAAGCTTGAAATTATTGGTGGTGTCCAGTGATGAATTAATAGTGGACATTGATCCAAATTATGGAGTTTAAGCCTTTTAAGTTCAGCAGTTCATTAGCAACAATTAGCATACAGCATGTGGGACTTCAGGCATTCTTTGCTACAGCAATCAGTTTACTTTCTGTACAGCCTGACAAACAAGTCATGTCAGGCTGTAGTTCTGACAACACAGGTGGGGACCGGTCCATTTGAGAGCACAAACCAGGAGCAGAGGACATGCACAAGAACCTGATCCTGCATTAATGAAAGCATTGCTACACCATCACTTTATTCATTGATGAGGACTACATCTAATCCATCTAATCCAGGTCATCCTTGTCCTGTTCTTTACCTTGGCCTCTCATGAGCTAGTAAGTAACCTCATAGATGTCCTGAGGTTTATCATGTGGGGACTCAGTGCAGACACCCAGATGTGCTTTGACTTCAGCAGAAGTGTCCCACCAGCCTCACAGGTCATCACAGCCCAATTTTCATGCCCAGTGTGAAAGCAAAGATGAGAGGACTCAACTTCAGTTCAACAGTTAAGGGAACAACTATTCGCTGAACTGTTGAAATAGTGCTGAGGCATTTGAGATGTGCACCAGCTAATATGCCAGTGTTTTTAGTAAACTCTTCCCCAGCAGGCTCCTGTTCTTTAACCAAGCTCTATGGATTTTGCTGTCCTCTCGCATGAGCAACTTGGTCTATTGGACATGCAGAAATTAACTTTGTTTCACGGCATACTTATTCTCAGTTAACTAGTAGCTTGATTTAGCATAGCCTATGATACTTAGCTGGCCATTCTGCAGCAATATGCAGGTCAGACCACAAAGCATATGCTAGAAAAAATGCCCAATTTTAATGTTTGTGTCTGATAGATTCCAAATAGATCTCTCCACACAAAGCAAACATTATCAAGAGCCTTAAATCATGAGATTACACCATGTTGATTAGACCGTAGATGAAATACAGAAATCTGGGGGTGAAAAGAGGTTCTTTGTTCCTTCCCTGTGGAAGCCACTAATTTCCCTCAGCACTGAAAGCTGAACAAGCGAAAATGACCAGGCAGCTTCCAGCGCCTGCCCACAAATCTTTCTCCAAACCCCTCTCCTTCCTCTTGTCTCTCTCCATTACTTCTTGCACCCTGCCCTGGGCTCTGCAGTGCTGCAGCAGCCAGAGCTTGGCCGCAACTGTCCCCCATGTCCAAACCCACACATTTTCCCCAGCAAGCAGGACTGCTGCTGCTCCAGCCAAACCCAGCTAAGTACTCCTCGACTTCAGCATTCATGGTCTTGGAGTATCAGTTAGTGGGAGTGTACAAATCTCATGCATCAGCCATAAAATATCCCCAGACAATCTGTATTAACATTAAACATGCTGCACAGGGTTTTTCTTGGAGCACATCAAAACAGTAAAATAATGTCCAATGCAGAAAAAGATTATTTTTATCTACAAGAATTAACTACTCAATTAAGATGGAGCAGTGCTGAGTCAATGATATTGGAAGCTGGTCATGCCCAGCCTTTGAGAGAATGTTTGCCTTCAGGGTGCAGCAGGCCATGGTCTAGGTGGGACACAGGACTAAGAAATATCCCCAGAACGGCTTCTGCTGTCTCTATAGAGAATTGTCCAGTAGGAGCCTTGAAAACACAGGTCCCCGGGGATTGTCCGAAAAGGAAAAGATCATCACATCTTTTACACAAACACTTCCAAAGTTCTTCTGGCATCAGAAGTTATGACATCTTTTGAAAGAGATGATGACATTTTGTGTTTCGTTGTTGTTTATCTGATTTGTTTCTGTGCAAGAGCTCAGCGTGGGAAGGGAATTTGAGTGTGCTAACAATATCACTGGGGAATAAAAAAGAGAAGCAAAGAAAAAGCATCATGCTTGTTGATGTCTAAAATCTTAATTTGAGTTTTAAAGACCAGGAGTGTTGTTAAAGATCCAGTACAAATCTGGAGGTTTGTTTTGCTGACAGGCATCCAAGTGTGAAGGGAGATGCCAATGCCTTTACTGAACTATTTCTGAAGCTTTCAGAGAACTGTATTTTATCTCCTGAAAACTTGAAATACAAGACATTTGGTAGCAAAGGTTGCTGCAAGCAAAGTGTTTCAGGCTTTTTAAAAGCCTCATAAAACTCCATTCCTTGTCCATCAGCCAAGGGGCTGCATGCTTCTATGCCAGAGCACATCTTTCACGCCTGATAAGTGACCCATCAAGAAAGCAAATATCTTGTTTTTTCCAGCCAGCCCATCAGAGGTGGCACAAGACCTGGTGGCAGCCTGCTCAGCAGCTGGTTACCACAGGAGATAGCTCCCACAAAACCAACTGGGCCGTTTTCCCTGGAAAGGTTTTCCCACATGGTTTAGAAGCAGAGCACTCAGGGCTCCCATGAGTGCTGTCCTATTTGGAACAGTGTTCTCATTTCTCAGAGCTTACTCACCGCTTGACAAATTGGATCCCTAAGGCTGTCCAGGGAGTCTACTCAGCAGGAGAGGGGATGGTCTAATCCATCCCGGATCCAGTCTGTGAAGACACACGCAGAAAAAGTCCCCCAAATTAGTGTGACAAAAGGTGTGTGAGGAGGGGAATAGAGAAGGGAATGTGTCCAAAGGGGCTGATAATAGAGGAGTTACTATGAGCACATTACAAGTGTCTCTAGGAAAAGCAACTGGCAGGGTGGGAAGGGGAGATTGCTGAGTAGCAGGTACAGTGCTTACCCCTGCTGAAAGGGTGTAAGTCTGTTACAAATGGCAGGCAACCTATGTAAGGAAGCTCTAGTAAAAGGGCAGGCAGGGTCAGAAAAGCTCCAAGGCATAGAAAATCATCTAAAACATTGCCTTTCCATCTAGTACTTCAGAGTACTCTCGCAGAGAGTGAAATAATCAACCAAAATTAAGTTGCAGCCAAAAAAGTTTATTGTTTTCCCAGAGGGTGCATTTTCCTTTCACTTTACTGATTTTTAAAATAACTCCCCTGACTCTGAAAAATAAGGGATACCTTTTACTTTTCTAGAAGTATCCAGCATTAACAGACCTGTCATCTACTTTGCATATCTGCCACTCAATAAGCAGGGAAATCCCAGGATGTGACAAGCGGCAAGTCACACAGTCCAGGCTGATCACAGAATAATAGAATCATAGAATGGTTTGGGTTGAAAGAGACCTTAAAGATCACCTAGTTCCAATCCGCCTGCCGTGGGCAAGGACACATTCCATTAGATCAGGTTGCTCAAAGCCTCATCTAACCTGGCCTTGAACACTTCCAGGTATGGGGCAGCCACAGCTTCTTTGGGCAACCTGTGCCAGTGCCTCACTACCCTCACAGTAAGGAATTTCTTACTAGTGTCTAATATAAATCTACCCTCTTTCAGTTTAAAAGCATTAACCTTTGTTCTATTGCTATGGGATCTACTAAAATATTGTCCCCAAATGTGCGGCTCAAGTAGCAGGAGCTAGAGACAAAAAGGCAATGGAGTGACAGCCTGTGACTGCATAACTAATTGTTTCGGCTTACATATCTTCCTTACTGTTAATTAGTGGCAGGGTTTCCCACCAAGATATTTATTCATGTTCAGGAAGCAGGAGAATGGATTCAAGCTAGCTGTGTTGGGCCATAGGAATGTTACTTTTCTTTGTCTGTAATCCACTATTCAAAGTCTGTTACAAGGAGCACCTATAGCCCCTGATGCTAATTCTTAGCCAGCTTATAGTTTTGTATCTGAATATCTACATATAAGCCAGTAGTGTCTCAGCTGTGACGGTGGCTGCCACACAGGCACATACTCTCTTGTCTTTCTCCAGATACAACTGAGGTTATAAACTCTCTTGGGAAACATCACGATGCAGACTAAATCTTTGTAAAGACAACCCTTTCCAGATGAAGCCTGTCACATTCCTGCTTATTGCCATGTTTTCAAAATGTCTCAGTTAAATGCCACTGAAGCAAAGGAGATGAACATTACGCAAAACATCAGTAATGTGCTCTGCTGCCAGTGAGATCAGCAGCCTCAGAAAGTTTGTTCCACTTCTGTGGCTCTTAGTGTTCAATGAATTTAAACAGGAACAGATGTGAAACTTCACCTCTAGCTCACTTTTCCCAGCAGTACTTATCTTGTGCATGGGCCACCACCCCTGTCCTGGATGCTGGAGCACCCTGAGAAAGGCACTCCACTGGCTGTGGAACTTTCCTCCTCAGGTCTATACAGAGCTCATGAGGCTTGAGAAGAGAAGTCCTGCAGAACAGTGGTGTCCAACCAATAGTGACAGCACTTTAGGGAGTGCTATCAGTGTAGGTAAACATGTCTTCTATCTAAGCCCAATGGCCTTTGAACAGGAACAAGTCATGTCTCCATCATGGTATCCTGGGAGAGCAGTGTGGAACCTGGCAGGGGTTGCATGGGCAGGCTTCTGACCATTAGTGCTGTGCAAGGAACAGAAAAGGGACAAGGAAATAAGTGAACACAGAGATGTGTGCAGTGTCCAGGTAGCCTGGGAGCCTGCTCTTGCTGTGGTCCCTGGGACATAACCTTCTGCTTGTTGTGCAAACCATGTCTGTCTGTCTGTCCTGAGCCCAGGACACTGTCCCTGCCTGGAAAGCAACACTTGATTCATTCTATGTCTTACAGTGCCAACACCATGCATTAAGTGGATTTTGCATAACATATTTGCAAATATTGTATAAATATTTCATACATTGTCCAGACTGTGTTTTGGTCTGGAAAGAAAGAAAGAAACCATTTATTACAGCTGAGTATTAGTACAAGCATTATGGATAAGTGTGGAAGAGGATCTATATTTCTAATTGTTATAAAACATCTTGTCTTCAGAAGCTTTCTCCTCAGGGTGCCATACATTATTATGTAAATCATTATGCTTGGGCAGAAATCACTACTGGAAATGGCATATTTTTCTACCAGCTGCTCAGGCCTGATAGAAAAGAAACAGAAATAAAGAAAACAACCCTTAAAAGCTCAGGATTTCTCTTGCCAAAAATTTGGGGTGTTTTCTTGAAATTGCTACAACTGTTGGATACTTTGTGTAACTGAGTTGCAAAGAAAGTACTGCCAATTCTTCTGACTCCACAAAAAATCTTGCGGTTATGAAGCTTTGTCTTTAAAACTTTGGTTCCAGGCTCTTATGATCATGTGAAAATCTTGGACTGTGCTGATTGTAAAGAGATGAGCTGCTTCTATCCACAGCTGCAGAAAAGAAGCTGCAGCTAAACTTTGGTATAAGCCAACAATGCAAAAGAAATAGTAGAAATACTTATTTTCTTTCTGTTTCAGGGTTGGGGTTTTGTGTTGGTTTTTTGTTTGGTTGGTTGGTTGGTTGGGGTTTTTTGGAGGTGTGTGGATTCTTTTATTTTTTCTTTTTTCCTAAGTCTCAGCGGTTGTCTCTCAACAATTGTTTCCACAATCCTGGAAACTTTGTGAGAATAAGACAATGTGTACTCCATGACTTGGGGGCAATCACTGGCCACTTGATTCCTGTCTGCCACCTGCTTACGTCTCTGGTCATCAGAGGTGTATAAAGCAGGTCATCTGGCTTCACACATCAACAGGTAATTTCAGCCTTGCTTTCATGTGTAGCTGGACAGGGACTGCTTAGCCATGGAGAGATAATTTTTCACAGCTTACAAATTGTCAGATAGGCTGAAGCAGTTGGGGAAGGAGAGCACCATATCCACTGGCTGTTGGGCTTAAAAAATGCTCCCAACAACACTTTCAGAGCATGATGAGAAAGAGGTATAAGAAGATGCAGTCTTTCTGAGGTGTGAGGTCTCTTTGCCAGTCACCCGCCTCCTCCTCCCCAGCACACAGTGGGACCATACCCATTGCTTAGAGCTACTAAGTCTCTGGAAAGAAAAGTAGATGCTGACTTCTGTGAGAAGAGCCATCTTCGTAGTGTCTCAGCTTTCATATCCCACCTTAATCTGATGGAGAATGGTAAAAGATGCATGAAAACTATGGTCTTTATCAGCCTCAAAGGTTGAAATTATCATAAAGTCTGGCTTTGTGGAACTTTGAATAGATTCATCAGCAGTTTCACCCACATATGCGTCACAGCTGCACATCTGCACATGCGCTGCAAGCGTAGCAACGTACAGTCACAGCAGTGGCTACAGGCTGCCTATGAGTCAGGCCTGTCCTTCTGACAGTAGATAAAAATCTGTGCCATGAATTGTGTATGCCAAGTTGCACAAGAAAAAGTGCTGCCTTATGGACCTTCATCATTTAAATTACAGCTTTGCATCACCAATTTTAGCCCTGCTTATGATTATGTGATCTTCAGTTTTCAGGAAGGTTTAGGAAAGAGCAGATTTTTCTTGCTTACTAACTTTTAAAGCAGGCATTGCAGGTACCTACCTGCTGTTCATGGAAATGAGAGAAAAGTTCAGCTAATTACTGCATAATCTATACTAAAAAAAGTTCAGCAGCTGCTAAAAAAAATTCAGAAATCAATTACTTTTAGGAAATAAAAGTATCAGTTAATGTTCAACAAGTACTCCAGGATTTTTATGTTTTCTACATTTATGCCACCATAGCTGCAATCCTAGACAAGAGAAAAGCATCCTTACTCCTTTTTTTTTGTTTCTCTTCTTTTACAGTTGCCCAAAAATACCTGCTGCCTTCTGAAATGGATATCTGTTGGATAGCCAGAAAATACATTTTTTGACTGCCTAAATGCTATGTTTCTTAACACATTGATTCATTTATAATAGTCTTTTCCTTTTCTGAATTAGCATATTCATTTTTAAAGGCTTTCTCAGCTTCTGGTGTAATGGACTGTGGAAGCAATCTTAGCACATTGACTTTGTTTATTCTGAATTCCCTCAGACTAGTGCCGAGCAGAGACTAATGTGTGCTTGAACCTTGAGGATTATGTGTGTACACATGCGTGTGTGAACAAAAGAATTTATACTCACACAGTTCCTCTCTTGCAAGGATCTGGGAACAAGAATGAGATTTTGGCTACAGTCATCACTACCAACTGTTTGCTAGACATACATCTGCCTGACAAATTTTGTGCTGCAATATTACCAGCCTGATGGCTGGCAACTACCAAAATTCAGGTGAAAGTAGGAGCATGAAAGCTGGATAGTTACCTGAGCTGATCACAACTCTCAAACTTAAAAAAGTCCATCTTCATTTATATAGACAAACTTGGTGATGGGCTTAACTGGAAATTTCCCAGAGGGAGCAAATAAAGTCAGAACATCTGCCTTGGGGATGATAGAAAGGGAAATTTCCTCTTAGCACCTCAGCACTTCCTTTTCCAATCTAAGCCATGCCAAAGAAGGATTGAAGTGCACAAAAATAAAAGTAGGAGCCTTATGTCTTGAACTTATGTATCTCATCACTCTATATGCCCAAAGTGACAGTGAACCTGGAGACAGCAACTCTACATGCTGTGCAAGGACTCATCTGTTCCACATTGTTTTCTTTCCAGTTCTAGCTGATGTTGGAGGGAAAGTTTTTCTTCTTCTGAAGGATCTTTATTTTCTTTACAATAATGTATTTATATTGCCTAACACTGTCACACATTTACCTGTAAATACAATTTAGGCAGGATAAATTGTGCGTGTGAAATATACCCCTCTCTCTGTGAACTGTACAAACAACCTAGATATCTTGTTAGATGAAATAGGGAGAGATGAATAGGGAGAGATGAAGAGTGCTCAAAGTCACTTTCTACTTATTTGGACTGACAATAAGGGATGCCTTTGGTTATGGGTGTCCTAGAAATAAAATAGAAACTTCTCTTCACATACAAGAGGCTTGAAACTGTTTAGTCCACCTGGGTGCTTAAGCAGAAGCCATGTAAGCAGGAAACCCAACTACTACCTCAGGCTTGGGAATGAAGAGCCAGGCAGACAGCACATCCTTTAGGTCAGCAGCTGATCTGTTACTCGGCAACGCCTCCATTGCATTTGCCTGCAATCTGTTTTGCTTGCTCTCAGCTACTAGGCTGTGTCTTTTTTCCCAGGTGGAGAGAAAGCCCCATGGAAAGCACAGGATGAAGGCCTTGCACCTCTCTGAGGGGGTGATGTGGTGCTGGCAGGGGACATGGGCACTGCAAGGTCCTATAGATGTGAGCAACCAGATCGTCACCCCCATGCTGTGGCAGCTCCACCAGGTCTGTCAATGAGTGGGTCACAGTCTGCAACGAGTTGTCTGGAAGCAAGTGACTCAGCCAGGCACCCAGAAGGACCAGAAACACCATACCCTGCCTGGGGCAATGGATAGGGGGAAAAGCAACAAGGAAGACCGCATCAATTCTCGCACCTTGAAGTTGCTCCTCTGCTCGAGTCTCCCAGTGTAGCCTGCCCCTGTGCAGCCATTCTGGACAGGCAAATTGTCCAAGCCTGTTCCCTTTCTGTGGATGATCACTGCAACATGTTTCCCAAGTCACCAAGTCAGGGCTGCTCCACCCAAATGGCAGTTTGTTCTTGGGCAATATTAACCTATCAGCTCCACATGTGCACTGACTGCTGACTGCAGCAGGAAGGATAGCCAAAGCTTTTGTATCAAGACGGATTTTCTGCTTTATTAGCACTGAATGATATATAAGAAAACCCCTCACATGCAGATAATCAATATGTTTTACTCTCCATGTATCTGAATTACATGGCATAATACATAAACAGATATTTTTCTTCTGCAGGAAAAAAGAAAGGATAAACAGATCTAGCAACTCCTGATAGAACTATATTTAATAAATGGTATTATTTTCAATCAGATTAGTCACTAAGGGATCTGAATGTGATCAGCACATCTCAGGCAAGAGTCTGTGGAAATGGCAAGCATGAACCAGAAAAGATTAGCTTTTGAAATGCAAACAAGCATAGCTCGCTCACAAAGTTGTGACTGTGCCTCACAATCACAGGTTCTCATGGGGCACTTCAGCCACCATGACATCTGCTGGAGAAACAAACCATCTAAGAGGTTCCTGGAAAGTACTGATATAACTTTCTGATACAGGTGGTGGAGAAACCAGTAAGGAAAGGTGTGCTGCTGGACCTCATATTAGCAAACAAGGAAGGACTGGTTGGTGATGTGAAAGTTGGGAGCAGCCCGGGCTTCAGTGACCATGAGATCATGGAGTTCAGTATCATGCAAGGACAAAGCAGGGCAGTAAGTAAAATCACAACAGTGGACTTCAGGAGAGCTACTGTGGCCACTTCTGGGGCCTTCTTGGAAGAATCCCATAGGAACAGGCCCTAGTGGGAGGAGTGGTGCAAGAGAGGTGGTTAATATTCAAGATCACTTCCTCCAGGCTCAAGACCGGTGCACCCCCATGGGCAAGAAATCAAGCATGGATTGATTTCAAGCACCCTGCAATCAGGGTGCATGGGTGAACAAGGAATTCCTGTCAAAATGCAAAACACAAGCAGGAGATATACAGGAGGTGAAAGCAGGTACAGGCTGCTTGGGATGAATATAGGGCTATTGTCAAGAGTATGCAGAAAAGTGATGAAGAGAGGTAAGGCCCATTTGGAATTATATCTGGCTAAGGATGTCAAGGACAGCAAGAAAGGCTTCTTCAAACACATCAATCATAAAATGAAAACTAGGGAAAATGTGGGCCTGCTACTGAATGGAGTAGGATGCTGGTGATAAAACACAGAGAAGGTAGGGATACTGAATACCTTTTTTGCTTCAGTCTTAATGCCAAGGCCAGTCCTTAAGAATTCTTGGTCCAGAAGACGAAGGAGAAGATCTGCAGAAAGAAGTCTTTCCCTTGGTTGAGGAGGATTGTGTTATAGATCATTTAGACAAACTTGACATCTACAAGTGCATGGGCCTTGATGGGGGCATCATTGATAGGTCACTCTTGGTCATCATCTAAAGGTCACAGCAATCAGAAGAGGTGTCTGAGGACTGGAAGAAAGCAAATATCATCCCAGTCTTCAAAAAGGGCAAGAAGGAGGAACCAGGGAACTACAGGCCAGTCAGCCTCACCTCAATCCCTGGAAAGGTGATAGAATGGCTCACCCTAGAGTCCCTTTCTAAGCATGTGGAAGACAAGAAGTTGACCAGGAGTAGCCAGCATAGATTCACCAAAGCAAAGCCATGCTTAACTAACCTTCTACAATGGAACAACTGGCTGGATAGATGAGGGGAGAGCAGTGGCTGTTTTCTACCAGGACTTCAGCAAAGCTTTCAATACTGTCACCTGTGACATCTCCATAGGCAAGCTCAGGAAGTGCAGGCTGAACAGGTAGACAGTGAGGTGGCTTGAGAACTGACTAAATGCAGGTCTCAGAGGATTGTGATCAAGGGCACAGAGTCTAATTGGAGACCTCTGAGTGGTGGTGTCCCCCAAGAGTCAATACTGGGTCCAGTATTGTTTAACTTACTCATCAATGACTTGGGGGAAGGGATAGAGTGCTTTCTCAGCAAGTTTGCTGACGATACAAAACTGGGACAAGTGGCTGATACCCCAGAGTGCTGTGCTCTCATTCAGAAGCATCTAGACAGGCTGGAGGGATGGGCAGAGAAGAACATTTTGAAACTCAAGAAAAGCAAGTGCAGGGTATTGCACCTAGGAAGGAATAACCTCAGGCACCAGTACAAGCTGGGGCTGACCTGCTGGAAAATAGCTCTGTGAAGTACCCGGGGGTCCTGGTGGACAGCAAGTTGTCCATGAGTCTGTAATGTGCCCTTGTGACCAACAAGGCTAATGGTAGCCTGGGCTGCATGAGGAAGAGTATTGCCTGAAGGTCTAGGGAGGTGATCCTCCCTCTTTACTCAGCCCAAGTAAGAATGAATTATAGACCTAATGTTTTACTTTAAATTTGTTTATTCCTTCCCTTTCCAGGAATATCCTGTTTATAGTCATTCCCTCATCACATAAATGTTTTCTCAGGAAAAAAATTATAACTGGGTATTATGTCCTTAGAAATATATTTGAAAGCCAGTCAAATTGCAGAGAAGGTAAAATTCTCCTCTCAAAAGACTCAGTGATTCACCACCATTTAACCTTCAACACCTGCAAACACTAAATGTCCTGCAGGTAAAAAGTTCAAGCAAATATAAAACCTCACATACAGGAAGCTCCCAGAGTTCAGAAAGTCTTTCATACTAAAGAGCAAACACAACAAATTGTTTAGTGCTGTAGGTTCCTTTTAATATCCCTGTGACATTCAAGATCGTAAAACTAAAACCTGACAGAAGTCAAAATCCAAAGAGCACCAAATAAGACACATGCTTACTTAAACATTGTATGGTTAATACATAGAAATAGCCTTCACACTGAGGCATCACACTAGATAAGGCAAGTGGCTCCAGTGTGTGCACCCCAGATTACTAGAGGCTGACGGAGGTACAGGAACTGGTCTCAGTTGGCTCTGTCGTGCAGACAAGAGAAAAAGTGCAGAATAGGAAATTAGGGCACTGAAAAATATAAAGTGAGATCCATAGTCAGACTGCTAGCTAATGGCTCTTGCCCCTTCTGGCTTGGCTGGGCACTTCAGTCTGTGCTGTCACCTTCAGGCTCTGCAGTCTGTGAGAAGTGACAAGCTTCCTCAGAAGGGGCAGAAGTTGGAGGAACTGTCGTTCTTTCAGTGCCTTTTTAATACATTGCAAACGCAGAAGAGAAGGCGCTGTGAAGCCCTCCTCCTGGCCATATGTCTCCACATCCAAACGCTGGTGTAGTCATCATGTCACTCCAGAGTGAAGGTGCAGTCTCCTGTCCCTGCTGCTTCCCCTGGCACTGGCTCCCCAGACTGATGAGCAGAGGGTTTTACCATGAGAAGTAGCCTTGGTGGACATTGCTGATGGAGCTATGCCCATGCCTGTCCAGGCTAGCATCAGGTGACTTTTTCTCTCCTGCTTTGAACAAAAAGTAAACATACACTCCCATGTGTGGTTTTCCCTCAGTCCTCTTTTCATAGGTGTAAGATGAAGATTAAACTCATAATGATGCCTGTTATAACACTGCTCACAAGAATGAAAACCATTTTTACAGTTCTTTAAGAAATACACAAAAATATTTAGAAAATTGCACCAATTGCCCTATCTCTTAAGTGACTCATTAAGAAAAGAGACAACAGGCAATGCATTTTTCTAATGACTCAGGAGCACAAGGTACCTGCAAAGCTGCATGTTGCTGCCCCCCTCATTTTCAACTCTATGGATGGATGCACAGATTCATGGTCTGGTCATATGGTGACAGCAAGGAATTTGTTACCCTGACCAGACACCTGCACTGGCACTAGACATCCCACACTGTACTTGCAGTGTGTGCCAAAGACATAAGCAGAGTATAAATACAGCTACCTCCCGCTGCTGGAAATTATACTTACATCTGTGCTTGGCATTTTGGCTCTAGGTAAATCAGCACCACTGAGGCAAGCAGCGAGCAACTCATGTTTGAGAACAATTTTCCTATCCTTTCTCTCTGTTGCTCAGACACTACAAATTGAACTTTGATTGCTTTGCTCTGCCTGTATCATATATAACCCTGTGAGGCCTTGCAGACTCACACTGTTTGTGGTGTAGTTAAATGCAGCAAGGCTGCATACCTATATTAACTTTGATGAGAGATTCATTTCTGTTTAGTTTGGTTTGGGGTTTTTTTTAATCTAGAGCCAGATTAAGATATTTTTCTCTGAAGCAGTCAAAATGTTTAATATGTTACTAAGTTGCATGTAACAGAAGTAATCAATAGTGTTCCAGAGCATGTTTTGTGATAGTGATCACCAGATAAGTGATAGTGACTAATCATAAACATTGTTGAGATAATATAGTTATGGCAGAGCTCAAGAAAAACTACTAACAATTCTCATGATTTTAATTAATTTATTCACAGTTCTTAATTACAAAATCTGCTAATTCATTGCTTTGGCCAATTTCTAATGACTTATTATATAAATTTAAGTAACTATGTAAGGAAAAAGGCTGCACTTCTCTCTAAGTCAATCTTAGGAAGGAGCATGATGTTAGGACCTCATATTCTCTATTTGGGTTTGCAATTAGGAAAACAGGCAATCAAAATTATTTATTTAATACAAGAATGTGATTCCTCAGGTCACACTAGAAAGCATGCTGAAGCTACAGGGTAATTTCCAGTCCAGGACTTTCAGAAAAAGAAGAAACGGCACCTTGGGAATGAGCTTTTCTGTCCTCAGCTCAGCTTCCAGACAGAGATGGGGAAATGTGCCTGTGTGACTGATTTCTACCTGGTGGTACTTAGGAATGAGTCCAATTACAAAGTGCCAGGTTCACTGCAAAGGGAGAGGAGGGCTGGCAGAGAGGTTTGCTCATCTCCCAGACCCCTGCAGTAAATTGGCTTCTCAGGATGGGTGTTGAGGGTTTTAGGTATTCAGTGAAGTAGTCATTAATCTAGAAGAGAGATGAGGCTGTCCACATGGCTTCAACTGATTGCATCCCATACAGGATTTCCAAAGGAAAACAGCCTTTATTGCCTTTTGGATGCTTTCTATAGGTTTGCAACGTTCTTTTTTACCTGACAGACAGTGAGATGGCATGATAAATTTCTCTTACCTACTTTTAGCAAAGCTATTTGATTTTTTGTTATTGTATCAAAGGCTGGAATTTGATGGCTGTAACTGGATTCTTTATTCTGCCTGTCATTTCCACCAGGCTTTTTCTTACTCTCAAATCAGATCTTATTGTACTTCTTTGGTATTTAACTGTCTCCACTAATGATCTCCACTGATCTCCCTATATTCCTATAATGGCTACTTTGCTCTTAAAATCTTGTTCAAACTGCAGCCAGGCTTTGTGATCTATAACCAATACTTGTTCTCCAAATGCACTATGATGTTGAGGTTGTTATCTCTAATACAAGCTTTGATCTAATCTCAGATGATACTAGCAATCCATGAGCTATACACAAACCCCTTTCTTTATTGAGCTGGTAATTAAAGGAACATTTTGTTAATATTACTGAAAGTGCATTGCAAAACCCAATGCATAAAAAATTATCTGATCATGTGAGTGTGGTGAAGGGCATATAGAATAATTGATAGCAGCAATGACACTGCACAATGTAAATCTAGGAGAGGAAATACACTTGCTCCGAAGCTTTGTGGCTCCATCCTGGTGCTCTCCCACACACCAACAATCAGAATCCCCATCCTAAAGCCGTGTGACGAGGGAGATGCCAGGAGCAAGCCTTACTCAAGTGCAGATGTGCATGTGCGCTTGCAAAAGATGTGAGATGCAGCAGGAGGTAATGGGAAATCAATTCCATTGTTTCCCTTTCCTGTGCACTTTGGGTCAAATTCTCCCTTAATTTTGCCATAGCACAGTTGAAAAGCAGCTCAGCTGAATCAGGAGAGCTGTGCCCAAACCGATACAAGCAATGGGCATGTTAATCTATTGCAGACTCTGTTGTTTGCAGTGTTCCAGAGGGCCGTAGGTTAGTTGATGGACCATCACTTTTTGTGTATTCATTCTTTATTATCCTTATTAAATAGAAACATTAACAAAACAGGACATAGACCACATTCAGGAGTCTCTTTTCTGTCCTTTGCTCACTTGGAACAACAAAAGTTAGAGAAATTTGGAACGAGGATGACATTGCAAAGCAGCAAAAAGATCATAGAAAGCCTTAGTAAGAAGAAAGAGAGAAGGAAGGCTAATGGCACTTATGGAACAGTGCAGGGTTCCTGGTGGAATAAAAGACTTTGAAGCTTATGTTCAGAGGCTTGAAAGTGACAGGACAAGGGGAATGGCTTTAACCTGCCAGAGGGGAGATTGAGATGAGCTCTTAGGCAGAAGCTCTTCCCT
>JANHGB010013488.1:0-23077 GCA_026283785.1 Coracopsis vasa
ACACTGATCAGTCTTGCTGCAACTGAAATGATAATATTTAAGTTTAGGTCTTAATAGAAGATACCTGCTGTTGATAAGTGCTATAATTTGTATCAGTGTTATACTAATTTCTAATAAAAAAGAGAAAAAGCAGTGCTTGGTGTCTCAAACACTGTATTTCTTCTGTAAGCATAGCCTTTTTTGCAAAATCTCCTTAATGCTATGTTAATGCAGCTGAGCATTTTTCCTCATTCACTGTAAGGTAAATCACCATGAACTGTTTATTATGATTTAATTGCTTATGCATGTATTTAATTTATACCACCATTTACCTCCTTACTGAAATCACACAAGTCTTTCAAAATCGTAGACACCTAATAACAATCTAATTTTTCCCTAACTGTCAGAAAGCCACTCTGAAACCTGCATTGAGTGCATCAGAGGTGCAATTACAGAGTATCTATAATAAAGCATTGGGATATATCTTTGAACTGAGGCCTGTGGTTGGCATATCCAAAGGTGACAAGGCCTGTTCCTATTGCTTTCACTCAACAAAGCCAATGGAGTTTTACCCACTGCAGCCAAGCAAAGCCTTCACAGACAGCTTTAGATTATGGAAGGAAATTTCCTTATCAGATGTTAGTTCATTTATAGTGAGAATTCATGTATTTTATGATCACTTCTAGTTCCACTTGACAGATTATGAAAACTGCCTAATGAGTGAATGTTGACCAGTTACCAAGCTGTCAGTACAGGAACCAAGACTGTAAACCTCTGGCATCTGAGTCTTTTAAGTTTTCACACAGAAGGGTCCCTTAGAGAACTAGGTAGGGGAATCAGAGTCAGGAATGACTGAAAGGCACATGCGTGCTTCAATTCTTAGACATGCAAGAGTGAGAACTACTGTGCTGCCACGACAAATGAAACTTGTAAGACTGAAGCAACACAAATGGAGTATTTAAGCCTGCAAGTGAAAAAGAGCATGGTTTGCAATGAGAAGTGCAGTGGACTGCCTCAAAATATTTACATTAAAACCTTGATCTTCCATTAAACTTCTGCTGATGTTAGAAAAAAAAAACCAACAGATAGAAAAGCCTCAGCAGTCCTATCTCCCACTGTCACTAGTAATACAATAGCTCTAATTGTGAATTAACAAAAATGGCCAGAATGTGCAATTTAGTAATGAGATTCTTCAAATTTTGTTCCAGGTTTTCCTGAATATCTCAGATGAATCTATTACAAACCCTATCAAATCACTTAGCTTGAAACAATGATCCAAGCTGCTCTCTCACATTTTCGTATTTGAAGGGTTTAAAGATAACAGCCATAATGTCTTATTAGACACAATGGCATAATTTCAAGGCTGTCCTATCAACTTCATCCTGACAGCTTTTCTATTTCCCACAGCTGCCTTGCTCACTTATTCCTCAGCACACAGATATAGAAGTATAAATCCCAGTAATGAAAACAATCAAGCTGCTCATAAAATGTCATATTAATCTGAGACTGCACATCACTTCCCAAATAGTATCCTGTCAGTCACATGCTCATTCTTTAAGTGACAGAATCACTGGCCTGAAACATGCTTGGAAAAAAACCCCAACCATTTCCAAAAAAACAAGCAAACAAAAAGCCACCAGCAGTAAAATTTACAAATTTTCCCCATAATCCAACACTGTACAAGGTATGCAATGCTATTAAACATAATTTTTAAAATAGCCACATACAAAATGGGGGGGTGTGTGTGTGACAAGACATCACTGTGCTTATTGTGTCACTGACAAATCAATAACTGAGATGTGAAGATATGAAGATACAGCTTTTATTTTATTTTTTTTTTTAGGACTATGAAGGATGGAGAATATGACACTTCTAACAGATGTCACTGCATTCCTTCAATAGACATTTATGTTGTCAACTGCAGAGTTTTAAAGTTTTTTGTTTGTTTTGTTTTTTAATCTCAGTAAAGCAGAGTTAACAAGTACGTAACTGCTGTACTAATCTGTAGGCTTGTGATTAACATCCCTATTTAATATCTACGGTATTTCAAAAAAGATTTAACTTCACTGTACTTAGACAAAACCCCCAGCTTTACTGCAAAATACAGCCTTTAAAAGATTAACATGTATGTCTCAAAATGACATAGATTTGGTGGCACAGAAAGGCACTCTGAAAACTTGCAAGATTTATGAACCACTTCTGAAAGCACAAACTAGCCAGTGTAACCCACTTCATTTTTTCCTTAGAGAAACACACGCAATCTTTAAGCTGGTTTGGGGAATGGTGCACCTGCTGGAAAGTAAGTAGCTCAAGAACCAAAATTTACCTCTATGCATGCCTAACACAATTATAGTGTTACTCCAATTGGCATTGTACAGATTTTGCCTTCTTGGTTTATTTTACAAGTTGAACATGCTAAGAAACATAAAAGCACCTCAAAGTCAGGACCAGCACAACTTCTCTGGGCAACCTGGTCCAGTGCCTTGCCATCCTCACAATAAAGAATTTCTCTCTAATATTTAATCTAAAGCTATGCTCTTTCAGTTTAAAGCCATTCTCCTTTGTTCTGTCACTACATGCCCCTGTAAAAAGTCTCTCTATAGCTTTCTTGTAGGCTCCCCCCTTTAACTACTGGAAGGCTGCTATAAAGGTCTCCAGGGAGACCTTTTTTCTCCAGGCTGAACAAACTCAACTTTCTCAGCATCAGCTAAAGGTTTTGCAACACCAAAGCATGGACAAAGGAATATATTCCCAAAGTTATTTACGAGCTTAAGAGTTACTTAAATGACTCATCTTCACTAGAGTTCAGAAACGGTTAAGGATATTTTTAAGGGTCTTGTTACAGATGCTACAACTCTTCTGTTTTGAGTTTAATCTAGTATTTCCAAGTAGTGCCTATGGACTATCAATAACCTTCAAGTCATCTCTTAGCAGTCACGTGAACACAAATATTTAAGAGTCAGGTCTCTATGCCTGTTGTACAAAGGAGATCCAAATATGAAAAAGATACTTTTTTCTAAAGATCTGACTATTAGCAAGAATTGTTACAGTGGGCTTTGTATACTGTCTTGCACAGGTTTAAGATAATGCTGAAATGTTCTGCAGGATTAAAAATAAGCGAAAACAGAAATACTGTTCTGAGCAACACAGATGACCAAAATTATCATTGTGAAATATAACTGAAGGGTTTCACAGTAGTTATTGAATGGCCATCAAATTCTTTTATTTATGAACTTGAAAAATTAGCTTTGGCAGATGACCTTGGGCTGTTTTCCTTCATTAATAAAACCTTATCACTTCTACTCTGAAGAACAGAGCAGCTTCTCATTCACACACAAGAAAAATATCTATCTATATATATACACATTAAGAATGTAACAGGCCTTTCTGATCATTTTTAAAATTTTCTGTATTTTAAGACAATTACTGTTGCATGAAAGAATCCTTTGACTAGAAATGTAAAAAAAACCCAAAACTTGGAGTTAAAATTTACCATCAAAAGCAACTTCTCAAGATGCTTCTTTTCTTTCTTTTCCTTTTTATCTACAGACCTTACCATCTACTATAAAATCCACTTGCAGTTGCTGGCAAATTATTTTCACTTTTGTTTCAATCTCATTTCCTAATTTAACATCACCACATTTACTGCTTTGTCCAGCATCAGTAAAGGTCAGGCAAGGTATAAGAGTAATTGCCTTACTAAATTGATCGTAACCATGCTAGTAACTTGGAGAAAAGGGACAAACCTCAAAAAAAAAAAGAATCTCTCACGGAAGTGTGAGCCTCTTGCTAAATAAACTCCACTTCCTCCACTGCAAACATCCACTGCAAGATATTTCAGCTATCACACGAAAAATCTCTACTCTTCAGAATAACAATAAGATTACACTGAAACACAGAGCCTCCCAGTAAACCATGTAGAAAACAGAAATATTAAATACAAATAAGCAAATGAAAAGATGCAAGAGCATAAAGCGGTACCTATACAATGAAAACTGAAGTTTGTTAAGAACATTCTGTGAATGAATAAATTAGGATAGCAAAATGCTATTATGCTTAAGTGATCTTAATAATACCTATGGTGAATCCAATATTCGCTATGTCTCTCACAGAAATTTAATTCAATTCATGGAGCACCCTGAAGAACGCTTAACTAGTTATTATTACTACTGCATGATATCTGTAATACTGATTACACATACACACAGTAAATTCTCTAAACATCATACATGCTTTGAACATAGCCTGTACAGTTTTTATTCTAGTTCATACATTTACACAGTAAAAGATTTTCCTCACCAAAAGCAATCTTTGAACAGAGTTTTGCAGGCTACCAGTTAGCTATTTAACACAACTTACTGTATTATATTCATTCTCTACCTCAATGAGTTAATATGTAGACTCTACAAGGTAGCAGTCAACACATCAGTGCCTAGTGCTACTGCATTAGCGGCTCTGATCCTGCTTGATCCTAGGCTTTAGTAGATGGTTTGAACTGCTAAATAACTTATAAACAGACAGCATGGATGCACTGCCAGTGGCTTCTCAACACATGCAGCAATTTACAGCAGATCAGAGGGCTGAAGCACAGACTTAATTGGGACAGTATTTAAATACAAAAGAGTAAGGTGATAGTTGGAAGAAAAAGAGGTAAGGATAGGAGTAAACCATTCCCATTACACTCTCCCTAAATCTACTGTAAATTAACCCAATTAGTTCAAGAATATTTTCCCCTCAATTCAAACACCTCCCTAGATCAAAATAGAAAACATTTATTAACTGATGCTTCCAGCTGTGACAGAAATTACAGTCATTTTTGTAGTACAGATGGTGTAAAAATGCAATCTAAAAATATGATTAAAAGCTCAAAAGATGAGTAACCCAATATCATCTTAGAAATGGCTGTTTGGATGCTGCTAAAGAAATGTACGTGGAGTTAATTAGCTGCTTTTTATCTGTTCCTCAATTAAGAACTTCTTACTTTCCCTTAATCATGAAACAGCCATTAACAGACCTGTCTGGATGACCTTATATAAGAAGAATAAATTAGCTGAACATTTTTTTTCTTAAAAATATGAGAATGACATTTTGAATGTTTCCTGTAACTCTCATAAAATGAGTATTTTGGAACACTGTTTATTCACATACTTCCTGAGAGCATATTAATTCTTTTTGCCCTTAGTAAAAAATAAGAAAACAGGTGTCAATTCCTAGAGAGCACACAGAGGTAAAAGAAGTAGTATTTCAGTCATTAACACTCCCTTGTAAAGAATTAGCATAATAGGAAAAACTGTCTGGAAGACGTGATTAGAACATACAAAACAGGAACTCATCCCTTCAGTGTCGTTCCTTTAAATCCCGCTGTGTTGGAATAGTTGTTTTCTGGTTTTGTTCTCCCCCCACCTCAAAGTCTTTATGTGTCAGAGCAATTCCTCTAGGACTGTCTCCTTCATGAAGTAATTTCAAATTCCTGAGCTGCACTTTCTCCATGTGTGAATATGGAAATAATGAACTATGGAGGACTATAAAGCTGTACAGTGATGCTCACAGATACATGCTCCCTTTTGATATATTTTAGAAATATTTTTTTCTTTCAAAGGATAGACAAAGCACAAAAGTAGATCTTGCTGTGCCATCTTTATTCACCCCAGAATTAATTCACTTGATTAGCAGGCGAATTACTCTGCTTAAATGTCAGTATTAAATTACAAAAATGGCAACCATTTTTAAATAAAGAGATCATGTTTTCTCAGATCTCAGATCTTTTTAAAAAACATACCATGTTCTGCGTTTAGGTTTGTCAAAAATCATGAAAATACTCCTGCTTAGGCTAAGAGGATGGTGGTAATGGGGGAAAAAAGCACACTAACATCCTAAACAAAGTCCAAAGCTACTTTACCCAACAGGTGGGTAAGCAGAAGCTTAGATGCAAAAGCCCACCTACAGTGGCTCAAAGAGGATGAGACATACTGGAGTGGAGATCCGTGAAATGCTATTTTGCATCTATTTTGTAAACAAAACACAGGTGTTCAGCTGCCCATTAACCACATCTGCCATTTTAAGACTTGCTCAGAATGAAGCTTTGTCAGTCATACAGCAATCGAAAGGTTAGATATCACTGGTTTAATACATCTACAAGGTTTATTTTCAAGTGCATAATTTGAGAAGATGATGCTTTGCACTCCAAAGAAATACGTATTTTAGGAGCATTGGCACCAATCCTGATAATAAAGTGAATTCAACAGTGCTGTGAAATAAGATTATCTTTATGTGTCCTCTAGAAAAGAAACACGGTATTAAACATAGCTGAGAAATGAACTGCCCTTTTAAGATTGAGGTGAAATGATAAAAGAATGTGTCAAGATTTTTAATCTAGATGCCTGACCTCAAGGCTAATTGAGAGTTTCTGCTGTCTGTACTTTCAGCTCCGTATTATACAGGAAACAAAAATAATAATGAAAAGACAACAACAGTAAAAAGGTATGCTATACAGACTTACAAATTTCACCCATTAAACAACTGCCCCTGTTAACGTTCTAAGTAAAAAACTCATAGTGCTCTTCACCTCAGAAAAAAATCATGATACCATGCAGCCGTGCTAGGCATTAGTTACACTGCATTTGCCCAAAGGTTAAGAAAAACCAGCTTCAGCAGTTCCTTGACTTGTTTTACAGCAGTCCAGCACTGCTGACTATCAAAATAATTCCTGAAAGAGCATGATAAAAATGAAGAGAGATTTGATAATCTTATTAAAACCACTTTCTTTTTCTGAACCTAACTGTAGTGTTAGAAGTCTGACTTTGACCTCTCCAGTACCACCTTCCTTACCAATGCAATCAATCCTCTCCATTTAGAAAAGATATTATCATGATATAATTGTTCCACTCCCTTGCATTTGATACTATTTGATACCATGATACTGTTCTGTATGCTGATATCTATACACAAAGAACATGGCTGAACTGAGCTAAGACATTAGGATGATAACTTTTTGTAGCGAGGACAAGTCCCTAAGATATACAATCTGTAAATCCAATTCAGCTCTTATGGTTCATGTTATGAACAGAACTGAGTAATCAATGGTAGTCTGAACTCTAAGACAATATAGCTAATTTTTAAGAAATATGATCTGAAGGAGATTAATAGCATTGCACCACCACACCACTAATAACCAGCTTCATTCAAAATCCCACTATGGAGGGTGTTACTGCTATTATTTTAAACAAATGAATAGTACCTTGGAAAAACCTGGATCTAAAAGTACTTGCAAATCTAAACAGTTCTATGGAATTTACCTCATGGCTTTACTGTTTGTAGAAATAACTGACCAAGGTAACAGGGATGAGCAGGTGAGGTCACATTTACTTCCTTCTTGAGCTTTGCAAGAACTGGTGATACAAAGTAAGGCCTCCTATGCTTTTTAGATAGACACAGACAACAATACATACACACTGTTAATATGGGAAGCAAAGGTACAAGAATGGCAAGAAGTTTACCCGAGTCTCTAAACAGACAAGTGCTGGGGACACAAGTAAGGTTGCAGACTCCTGAGTTTCAGTCCAGAGAGGATTTGCTAACTTAAAGCCCAACAATACTTTTTTGACAGCAATCTTCTAATGCAGAATTTTGCTTAGTGTTCTGGCTCGCTCTTTCTACTTCCCCAATGTGTGCACCCCATTTCTTTCTTCCTCCTCATTTATGCTCAACACTAAGAGGATAAGAGGAAGCTTTTGAGGAAAGGTAGATGAAAGAGATGGGAATCTTAAGGGAAGACTCAGCCTCCAGCAGACAAAATTGTGGGACTCTTGCTCTCGTTGCTCTCCTGCCAGGAGCGCAGGACACAAAATAATTGAGCTATGTTACCAGTATCACATTTCTCCTGTGTATTATTTGTGGAAACCGAGGGGAAAGAAGTACATATCTATCACATATATTCAAGGACAAGTTCCTCCTTCAATCCTTTTTTAACATTTCTCATGTGATCTGATTAAAAGTCTCTTTTGAAACCAAACTAAAGCACTGAATGTCCTAAGTAATCACCCTAAAAATTCACCTTTACAGCTTCAGAAGCTGGCAAGTATGACAGAACACACCAAAGATAAAACATATGGTTTCTACTCCAAGAAAAAGAAAAGGTAAATCAAGCCAAGTTGTTTCCATATTTTTTTAACATGATTTAAATAACAGACCTGTTTTCTAGCCCTGGTCGTATTCACCAATGCACATGCTAGTATCATTTCCAAACTGGGATGGGGGGAAGGGAAGGACAAAAGACTATTTAAAAACTGCATTCCCTATCACCCACCCCCTTTTGAGAGTTTCTATCTGCTCTGACCCAATGCCAACATGATAATTTCCCATAAAACAGGAGTGTAGGAGGATATTATTGGCATTAAAGCATGGGAATAACCTGCGGGAGGAAAAGTATTTTTCTTATTCCTTCCTCAAGCATAACATCTGAAAATAAAATGGGGAGGACTGTGTGTGTGTGTGCACAGAAGTGAAGTCTCTTAGTATAAAAGGCAGAAGATGAGGAGGTGAGGTGAAAAATAATAAAAAATGGGCAGAGTAAAAAGTTTACAAGAGAATACTTGGAAAATTCATTCAAAGCATGAAATTTATCCTAAATTTAAATAAAGGAGAGTTTATTTTTTTTCTTTCCTTACCTGTAACATAGGAATTAGATGTCCCACAGGGATTTAGAAAACATGCTTATTGAAGGGGAGAGAGATGGCTGGCTGCAGCAGGTGTATGAGAATGTCAAATATGGAGCACAAACAGAAGCATTTAGAGCAAAGAGCATTACTGCAGGGTGCTGGCTCTGCCTGGAAAACACACGGCTTTCCAGACCCCTCCAGTCACCACTGCATGAGCAATCCCACAATCTTGGTAACAAGAGATCAGTCCTCCACCTTCCATCGGCTGATGAAAGACGAGTTACAGAGCAAAGTTCTGAATTTTGCTCCCTTGTTCATACTTGCTTTTATTAATGCCCAAGAATGAAACTAGCAAAGGCAGAATATGGTGATAAAAAAGAAGGAAATATAGAAACCAATTACTGACTTTGTTTCCACAAACCACAAAATATTGTATGTATTTCTCATCATGTGGCATTCTAGCTACCTGCACCTATTTCTTCAACTGTCACCAAGATGAGGCCGCTGACACCCCAACTCTCAGGATTTTAATTTGGCACAGTAAAACCCTGCTCCATGGGAGAAGCAGACATTTTTACAGAAGTCTGGTAGGAGGCTGCTAAAACCAAAGCCAGTTTTTTTAGGTACCTCTTAGCTTTCAGAATATCACCTGTGTATTTATAACATTCCTTCTCAATTTGAGTATTTTCCTGGGAGGAAAATTCTCTACACAGAAACATGGGGAGGCTTCTTTTCCCATATTATGAGTTTTTCCATTTAAAGGAGCAGCTGGTCTAATGTGTGGGTTTTAATTAAATGCACTCATTTGTAGTTCTAAAAAATATATACAAAAGGCCATACAGAATCAACATAACTGCAGTCAATGGCATCTATATTTCACAATAAAACAATAAATACTCCACAATAGTATAGTTCTAAGATTAAAAAGAGGGAGAAGTAATTTCAGTGAGTTATGATCTGTGGTTCCTGCAGCTATTTAAAAAAAATTATATATCCTTTGATCTTGGCTATAAACAACAAACAATACTTGTGCTGCAGTGCAAAGAAAGCTTGGATTTCTACTGGTTGAGGCTGCATTCATCTATTAAAGGCAAAGGTGACTGCACGGAAATCAGTGCCATGAATCATTCCAATAATTCAGAACTATGCCACCCAGCTGCACATATCTCTTAGAACCATATGCAAAACATTAATGTACTCAAGCAGGCAGATTAGCTCAAATAATGCTCTAGCCTAGCAAGGCAGACTTCTTTTTGTTGGCTTGAATAAGATCATACAACTTCATAACATGCAAATCTGAGACCAGCTTAATTGTACTTGACTGTAGGAGATGCTCCATATAAGAGACAGTTGTCTCTGTTCAGGAAAAATGTGTCGGTTACACTGAGATTCATCTATAAAGCCAAGTATACAAAGTTGAGGGCTGTGACAAAAAAACCCCAAACCCTATAAACATCTGGAAATGACTGGTATGGTTTTAAGTCAATGAAATACAAACACAGCAGGAAGCCCCCCTTTAGCTACCTAAATGCAGTATGTGAGAGCAGCATTAACTGTCTTTTGCTGCTTTGCTGAGGTTTGGTGCATGCAAACACACAGATGATTCAGAACAACTGAAGCATGCCTGTAAAAAACAGGTAGACAATGATTCAAATGACATATAATCTTCTTGGGATTTAGGATTAGGCAGAAGCAGCCAACTAATTACGCACTGTTTGTTTTAACTGAAGGAACAACGAAGGTTTTACAGTTGCTACATTCATCACACATTTTTCAGTGTTATGTGGCAAACAATATTTATGTCTTTCCTCCAAGTGAAGCAGACATTGAGCCTAGCAGGCCTGTTTGTTTGGGGTTTTTTATTTTTTAAGCATTTGTTTCTTCACATACTGGTTTTCTCATATATAAGTCTCTCGAAGTATATCTGAAGACACATTCACCTTGGTATTCATAAACAGTGTTTATATGATTCGCAACATTTACAAGGGCATTTCCCCATTCACATCACTTTTTGAGGTGAGGGGACAGACATTAAAAAAGTCTGTTTATTATTATATGCTTATTCTTATAAGTTTATTATTGACTACAACAGTTTTGTGTTTTTTTAATCTTCCTCCCCTGCTTCCTTTTAATTTTTTTTTCATATGATGCTTCACAAATGTGGGGTTATCAGCATCTGAAGGGACATGAGACTTACTGAATATCTTTACCCATTCTATCTTATTAAAGTGGCTATTTTATTCAGCCAATTGTTGTTAGGCCTTTTTATGGAGATACAGAAAGAGCCCTGCACCATCTCTATGTCTCACCCTCCCTGCTCCACTGAGAATAGCACCTATTGTAGGTACACAACTGAGCATACAGAGCAAAAAAATCGCATCTAAGAACATGCCTTCTTATCTTCCAAAACAATCAGCTCCCCAGCAATTCCTGTATAAAATTATTAAAACTTCTTTTTTTTTTTTAATTTTTATGAACAATAATGGCTTTTTTCACTTGTGTGAGAAAAACACTTCATTATACTAAACAGACACTTCAAACATGAAAAAGTATTCACAAAATTTTCAGTAAAAATTCAAAGTCACTGAAAAAGGTAATGATACCCCATTTTGTATATTTGTGCAATTACAAAAGCTTTCTTTGCTTTACATATAGGGCATCTAATTTCATAAGATAGCTTGTGTTCAAGTTCTTCAATACAATTTTCTGTCATTTGGTAAATAAAACCAAGCACCATATAATTGGGATTCATGGCTTCACGCACTGCCTTCATTATGCATGCCCACTGCAAACAGTTTCAGTGTGGGTATCACTTACTTAAAATAAAGTGTTTAAAAATAGTTAAGTCTTTTACGTGAGGTCACCCTTTCTCAAGGCACAATGTAATCTTTAATTAATGCTGGAGATCCTGTATCTCTGACAGAAAGACTATGACCATGTAAGACTTTATAGAAATGCTAAAATTAAAAACTGAAGCAGGTGCTTCAAATTTCTGCAGAGATGTGCAGATTTTTGGTTACAATTTTTAAGTGCCTATTCATTAGACTCTTTGTAAGACAAAGCGGTGCACAGAGCCAGCTGGCATTCAGGTGTTTTTGCTGCTGTCCAGTGTATAAAACCATGAAAGTGGTGCAGCATAGTAATTAAGGGGCTGATACCACGAGTACAGTTAAACAGTAACAAAACTGAAGATGAAGAAAATATTTGAAAGTGGAAAAAGCAACAGTAAGACAGCTGGAAAAATACAACTTCACTAGGCATTCTGGGAAAAAAGCAATCTACCCAAAGTGAATTTTGTTTACATGGAAGAAAACAGGAAGGTTGCACCTGAAAAATTATCCAGTAATTTCAAATTTCACTATGCTGAAATTAAAATAAAAAACATCTAAAGACACCGTTCACAGCATAGCACCAGCAAAATCCTGAAAACAAACATAAGTCAACCTTAATCTCTCCTATCGCCCATACCCATTAGAATACCTTGAAAGTCCTCAATTCTAGATAAATTAAAACCAATTACTTTATGGTGGATACAAATTACTGTGCTTGTTAAGATGATTTTTTTGTTATATAGCATGCCTGTATACAGACTGGTATTCGTGGCATAGCACACCACACATAGCAATAAACCTGTAATATTTATGTACACACACTTAGGTGCAAGCCCAAATTTTCACCCCCAGAGACAAGGGATATCACTACTAACAGAGCCTCGCTTGGAATTTATCCAGCTTTTGAACTGTAGATTAAGCACTATGTTTATTTTCTTGGAGAAATAAGGTAAAATTTATCATATTCAGGCAAGAACAGAATGGCACGGTTCACAAGACAGATGGTGCCTGAGCGCCACAGCAGTTGTCACTTTGTTGTTCGTTGCTGAGGAAATACAGCAGAACAATAACTTTGGACTGGTATTTAACTTAGACACACAAATATATGTCAGCCAAGCCTTCTCTGTACATTCATACATCCCTGCATGCCTGATATTTTTCCTATGAAATGCAAATTCCTTTTTCCCCCCACAAATAAGCTGCTAGTGATTTTTAATTCCAGATAATTTATAGGCGACAGCTTAGAAGTTAAAAGCTATCGGTCTTTCCAGAAGAAAATATGCTGACACCTTATTTGAAATATTTCAATGGAACCTGAATTTAGGCAAGATTCTGAAAGGGGAGACTGTTCCCCAAAAATCACAATCGCCACCACAATACATGAACAAATATTAATTGGTAATTAATTTTCTCTTCTACTTGGTTCTAGGTTTTTCTTTTCATGGAATTACATTCTCAGAACCATGGTAAGTTGTAGTGAAAGAAAAAAATCCAAAACACCAAAGCACAGCAGATCTCTTTCTAAAGATAATTTAGAGAGCATTCTCAATGGAAATGACGTATATGCATGTGATATAATGGCATATTATCTACCATTAAAAACAAAATAGGTTTCTTGGCAATAACATTATCCTATTTCCAATATGAATAATTGTATTACTTTGATTTAGATATGAGGCATTACAAAGGTTTTACAGTAAGTACTTTAACATTCCCTACTTCCACGAAATGTTTTGACACACAGGCCCAGTTTCTTACCAGACACACAGAGCTTGCACAGTGTACACTGTTGCCAACCATTAACAAAGGATTTTATGCTACACACCCACAGAATATAATCAATAAAAGGCTCTTCTCTCACCTCCCCCCCCCACTTAAAACTACACACATTACAAGAAAAGGGATTAATCGAAGACAATATTCATAAAGAAGTTTAAAAGCACCAAAACCCTGTATGTAGTCTCATGGAAGTAAGAATCCCGTGAAAGAATTTAAAGAATCTTCACATGTATACTTTGCCATATTATTATTCATATCAAATCCTGTATGTTTTTAAATACAAACAAGCAGAATTTTAAAAAAAATAACTGCCAGTGGTATCTGTTTTCAGAACCAAAACATCCTACAATGAATTGGCATTATCATTTGATATAATGTTACTAACAGTCAGTATAACAGCAAAACCAGATACTAGTATATGAAACAGTCCTAGAAAGCACTCAGCCCATTTTCTGATTTGTTATTGGAAAGCTTCATAAAGAATGGAATACACATATAGAAGCTGGTAAACCTTAACAAATTTAAAAGTGTTTACCCCTTACATTTCTTTCAACACAGGGATTGACAGTAAAATTAAAAGAGAAAGTAAAATTCAACCCCAAATTCAACTCTGTTCTCCATATTGAAACAGAAACAAAAAATACAAGTGGTGATAAAATAACATGCAGCATCACTAGAGCAACGCAGGACATATTTCTACAGAATTAACTGACTGGCATTGACTTCAAGAAGCTAAGTCATTAAACCTGCAAAGACTAAGATAAGATTTCCTGGAGTTGCTCAGTTCAAAAGCTTAGGTAGGCCTTGCATTTCAGAAAAGTATGGTAATATAAAGTTTCTTCATGTTGAGCTGCCTACTGAAAACCACCAGATGAAAACACTACTAGTCTGTATCTGCTGATGACAAGTTTTTGTGGGCAATTTTTCTAACCTGGCTTGTAATACTTTGGAAAGAGATGACAGGAAATTCACAGTATAAATGTTTCAATTTTTACAGATTTCTATTAACCATCTTCAGACCCTGAACTCATCCTTTGACACTACATCCCAGTGTTTAAATCACAATATTAATGTTTTTTCATTCTCAGGAGGACAATTGCAAATGTATTGCAGACTGAATATATCTTGTTCATAGCTTGAAAAGTTCAGAGGATCCTTTGCAGAATGCTACTATAAATGACTGTCATTTTCACCACAGACATTTGCTGTTATCAATGTATTGGGCTGCTCCAGCCCCACAAGCCTATATGGTGATGCTGCTACTTCATGTTGGAAGCTGGATAATGAGAACACTGGGGAGCAGTACACATACTGAAGGCTTCTTCTGAGCTTGAGGTTCCCGGCTTGTATTAATAGCCAACAGGGAACCTAGAAGAAGATACTGCTTATGCCTGTTGGCAAGACTTTAACTTTTTAACTTCCATAATGTCTCTGAGGTAAACTATAATTACAATGACTCAGGCAAAATAATGTGGGAGTTCTATATCTGGGAGGAGCAAAGTAAAATTATTCAAGATCAGTTGTTGACTTACTAGAGAACTGTAATTCAACACAGGGCACAGTTGTTTTTTTAAAATCCTCCTTGGCACACAAATTAAGATGGTGTTTTTGTAATAATGATTAAGCAGGTTTTGTTTATCCTATTTTTCAGCATCTATACTTAATTTAACACAGACTATTGGTGAATTATGATTCTCTCAACCACAGATGTCTATTTTAAAAAGCTGTGAAATTGTAAACAAACAAACAAGTCTTTAAAATAAATGTATGAGACAATATAGATGCATTAGAAGAAGAAAACAGAAAAAGCAGAGTTTTGCATAAAACCGTGGAAAAGAACAAATGTAAGACAGGGTACTCTCAGTGCTAGACCCTAGGGAGCTTTATATCTTTATTAAGGAGAGTGATTGAATTTTCTAAAATTTTCCTCAAGAACTGTTTCTTGCTATACTATGTCAAACAGCCTTCTAACATGCCATTAGTTTTCAACCCCAAGTACAGCTTAAAATTATAAAGAATGTGTGCTGGATGCCTTGAAATAAATCTCATCTACTCTGGAGAGAAGCATCATCAAGCTCAACAGAAATAAAATAAAACCAGGAAATTTTACTTTAATTGGTGGGGTTATGGACAAATGCTGCTCCACCTTCTTGAGAACTATAACTATACATGGAATTCTTCTTTACCTCATTCTTAAAGTATTTTCACAAGCAAAGCAGAGGGAATAATACATTTTTTTAAAAAGATAAAAAGTACCTGCAAGCTCTGCTCATGGGAATACTGAGGAAAAGTGAGAAAACGGGGCAAAAAAGTAAAAACAAAACAAGAAACAAAAACCCACAAAAACCCCCTCAAACCCAACCAACAATAATGCAATTTATAACTGCCAGTGAAAAATTGGTGGCTGTGATATTTCCATACAATTTGACTGGTGAGGAACCCCTAAGAAAGCACAACCAGCATGACCAGTAAATGCTGGACTTGGAGATATAGCAAATATGCTTACTGCATTTCTTATTAAGACTATGAAGTATTGCCGTGTGCCAACCATTTCATAGAGTGTTAGCAATATAGGTAGACAGGAATCCTGGGCAGCTTCTCATCCCGTGGTCTTTGAAAATTCAAATGGTTAAAATTAAGTAGCTTCTGAAACCTAACATCCGCTTCATGGCTCCAACGTGACAGGGTATATACCATAGGACAAATTTTTCCCTTAAGTCATATTGTAAAGTATCACTGAATGAAAGCAACCTAATAAGAAGGAGTATAGGTAACTGCTTACTTGTAAGTTAGAAAAACAAATAAAATCTGCAACGCTTATCAACTACATATTGGCTGATCAGTTCCTACATAAGTATTGGGAGATTAATAGTTTTGCTAATCCAACAATACAGTATCTCCAATACGCTATTGTCAAATTCCATTAGAAGCCTTCATTATTACTTATTACCGACTTTTCTATATTGTATGTATAATTAAGATTCTTAAATTTTCCTCAAGATGTGAATTTAAATATGACAATTTTAAGATGTTCTGTGCTTACAGAATTTAAAACCTGATGAAGCTTTGCTTCAGAAACCATCATCTCAAGCTATGTTTACAAAGAAGCAAAGAACTTCAGCATATCACCAAAGCAGGAAAAAGAGAAATTTTAAGATTTACTTAAGCCAGTTGAGATGTACCTCAGATTCTGTAGAAAAGTCCATTGTCCCTAACAGAAAACCAACATGAGGCAGTGACTATAAACAACTGATAGAAAGCATAACAAAATAAAGTTAAAACAGCAGGAGTAAGATCAAAATACAGGCATTTGTAAGTAGAGATTTATTTAAAGATCCATTTATCTCAACTCAAGCTGTATGACAGGACTGTTGCTCTCTTTTGTATGACTGTAACCTATAGGAATTAAATATACAAGCACATATATACATGCACTTTTCCATGTACATATACTTATTAAAAAATCCCTACTATATATTCTTAGTCCAGAATATGATTAATGCAGCCTATCAGAAGCCAGATGGTGCAAAACCAGAGCCATCAATCAAAATGAAAAGACCACTGAGTGCTATCCAGACCAATGTGCTCTCAAATGGAATTTCTAGTCACAGACCCTAACACACGATGTGTAGGGGAAGCCATAAACATCATGGCACTGCCCCTGAGGAATGGCCAGAAACACATCGGGCTTTGTTAGGCAAAAAAACCTGGAAATGCATTACTTGCTGCTGTAGACTCTGACTGAGAAAGGCTCTGCAAGCCAAATGTATGTACTTTAAATAAAAAATTAAAAGAAAGCTCTTTAATGAGTTTAATAATGTTTGCACTGATGACAGTATCTGTCAAACTGTGCACTTGCCATTTGATTTAATATGGGATTGTGCCATACATAAACAAAGCAGCTGCCACTGTCTGTCTGACATGTGAATTGGTATTTAGTGTCTGTTCCTGCACAGGACTTACAAATGGCTCATATTTTTAGCTTTATATTACTCATTTTCAGCAAAAATTCTATGTAAAACAAGCTTGTGGGTTGCAACATAAACCGGCAACGGCTTATGTCTTATACAGTTTTGTACCAGACAGGCCTTTTATATAAAAAATAAGCTTGTAAAAATAAAAGGCATGAAGGAGCATAATTTACCATAGGAATATTAAATGAGATGTGAAAATGAGCAGCAATAGAAACACATAGGTATTTTTTTCCCCTGGAAAAAGCATGACAGTATGAAATAAAGGATTTGTCAGCATGACTGCTTGTATTTGCAACCTGAAGTTTTTTATCACAACACCTCTCTTATGTGTGCCACATATATCAAATTTCATAGAAATATGTTTTGGGGGGGCAAAAATTAATCTTGTGCTACATTTTAAAGACCTTTGTCAACTACTTGCAAATCCATTTTTTTTTCTACAAGGCTAGATGACTAATTATAACTATCATGACTGTATGAGGGATGTCTGAAAGAAAAAATTAAACATGATCTAAAGCAGCATTTATATGAACTAAAACGTCATCTTTAAAGATCAACCCTTTGGCTGCTTTCAGTAATATTACAAAATGGCACAGTAATCCCTAAGAAATTTTAATGCTCTTATTCCTTTAAGGAGATGGAAATCCCCCATTTTTATCCTGATGGATCAAGAGAAAACAAACCTTAAATTCACCATTGGCCCCACAGGCCTCTTACACTTCAGATACTGCAAATCAAATAGAGGCAGTCTGTAGAATTACAGGAAGAAGCCACAGCTTCCTGGAAAAATGTTTTGGTGTGGGTTTTTTTTTCACATTGGAATCTTTGCCAAAAATTGAAATGATGAAGTAGATTCCAGAGAAGACGGCTGCCATATAAGCCTCTCACACTGGACCCTTTGCCTCTAAAAAATCCATGGAAGGATGGATAATTGATTTTATTCATCTTTGGATGGATACAGTATTTTGGATGAAAACTATTCTATGTTTATAAAATACCAAAATACAGAGGAAAAATAATATAAACCCCATGTAATATTTAAGGAATGAAAAATGCTTTTTTAATGTGCATTTATAACAAAATCCAGGTTTGTTCCTCTCTTCCTACTGACAGCACTCCTCCTTCCTTCTGACACATTAAAGCTCAAATACAGCTGAAATCAGATTATGTCTTAGAGATGCTTTCTTCTACCCTGAACTGGGACCTAAACCTCCATGGTATCTCTACACTGCAGAGTGAACTCAAAGTCTATTGACTCTGAGCCTCCATTCTTGAACTAGGTTTGGAAGCCTTTTAAGCCTACCCTAATCTACATGAGACCTGAGTGCAGACTGAGCGCAAGACCACTGAGAGCACCACTTGTAAGTACACTAAATGTCACAGATAGGTGTTTTGCTGCAGGTGACAGTCACCTAGATTAACTATGCAAAGTCCACATAGCAGATTCTGAGACTCCTCTTCTACCTGCCCATCAAAGCAAAGCACTGGAGCACATGCTGAGAGTGACCTAACTGTGCTGTGCTGACAGACAGCAAGGGAACAAGTTTCCTGTGTAGAACAACATAAAGCCCAAATTAGATATACAGTTTTACATACTAACTTTACTCAGACTTGTCTTTTCAGCTCTGTCGTATCATTACAATGTTTCTAGTTTCAAGATCTTAAATAACAGCAAAGGATGGAATTATAGCCGGTCCTCACTTGTCACTATTTGGTAAAAATGTGGTCACATCCTTCCCTCATTTACTTGAAAAATGCCAGATTGTTTCTGGAGGATATCTGAAATCAATCTCAAATCAAAGTGCTGATGATGCGGTTTTGTGTGTATGTAAGGCTATGCAGAAGATCAAGAGAATAAGATCAACATTTCCATAACTCCTATTGTCAGACACAAAGGCAAAAAATACACATTTGCTTCACAGCTTTATATCAAAAGGTCATTAAAACAAGCTTCTAAACAGGAATAAGGAAGAAGAAAACTAAATGGAATATGTTCAGTCCATGCAAGAAAGTAAAAACCACACCCAAGATTTTGGGTACAAGAAGATTACCCAAAATCTGGTAATAAAAGCATTAATGCCAACTTGGTCAGCATCTAGAACTTTAAATAATGTAACAAATGAGTTTAAGTACACAGAAAGACTGTATCAGTTATATGAGCAAACTCAGCTACTGTTCTCTAGTGAGAAGATATGGAACAGAACGTAAAGATAGTTAGCATATCCATTAGCAAGGTTCCCAAAACTTGAAGTTCTGCATATGTAATTAATTAAAAGCAAGCAAGCTCAAGAGCGTGGTCACAGGAACATTCTGGTCAATAGCAAAGTTTAAATTCTTGAATAGTGAAGAACTCTGCCACCACGCCCGCAGGTGGGTTCCCATGACATTGCGCTCATGCACTGCTGCACTAGATGATCTTTAAGGTCCCTTCCAACCCTAACCATTCCATGATGGAATGACCACAGAACTATGAAGTTACACACTCTATCACGCTGCAATGCAAGAATAATGAGAGTTTAAAAGAAATTTTAACAGGCCTGTTTACTTTTTGCGATGCCAAGGTTTTCCAGCAACGAATTTTAGAAAACTTGAAGTACCTTTCTTTTTCATATTTTTGTGCCAGTACCACAGTAACAATGAACAAGGTACATAAGTGATACAAGGCATGCAGCAAAAGGTAATGCTTTTCTCTGGAAAATAACAAGAGGATCAATGTGCCTCAAACAATTTGTTTTACTTGAGTTCACATGACATATATTTAATGTCACCATAAAACTGGTCTCCCATTTTATATTTCAGTATCTTTTGGAGCTAGAAAATACTTACTTGAGGCAATCTGTTCTATGAGGTAGCATTTGCATACTGTATCAAGGAAAAAAGCTGTGAAGTAAATGACAGCTATTTTCATGATTATGTAACTGAAAAAAAACATACAGATGTTTTTACATGGGGGAAAGAGGTATGTAATGGATTACATCAGCTTAGTTCTTAAAACTGTGCTCAAGATCATTAATAAAGATATTTCAATAATACATTTGTATCTCTAAAACCTGGTTTAACATCCAAGTCTGTACATCATCATATAGCATTACATCTGTGTACAGATGCAAATGTGGTTTGACAGGTTACTGTTAACTGTTTTTCAGAAAGATAATTTAAAAAAGATAGAAAAAATACTTGTTTAACCTAAACCAGGAAACACCTCCCTTCTGGTTGATAATCGAGGTAACAATCCCAAACAATTCAAGCTAGCGTCAGACAGGGTTAGATCTTCAAATATCCAATTACAGCAAAAGTTACTAGCTTTGAATACAGTTTTAATCAAAGGCATATATACATGACCTGTTCACATACATTTTACATTTTGTGTAAATAAAACTAATAAATCACTGGGTTTACAGCAATAAATTCAGGAATTCTTTTGTTTGTTTGGTTGATTGGTTTTACGTTTTCTGGATGGCATATACACTTCAAAAAAGATTGCAAGTTTTTTATCCCAACACTTCAGCTATAGAATTTAGACAGAGCAGATACGTCTTTTTCTACACAGCATATTCAACACACAAGTCCTTTCATTGCTTTGCTTTTCTGGTTTCTTCTCCTTTTCCTATGAAACCCAGAAACAATTCCTGGTATTTGAACAGCCATTTCTAAACTGTCTATACATTAGCTCGCTCTGTGTTAGAGATGGCATTAACTTCAATGCATCTAAGAGTTAAGTCAAGAAAAAGCAGGAGCTTTTCAGGCCATTAGATTTTCTTCACTATCATCAAGTAATGTTCAAGTGTGCCATTAGCACAAGGCCACTGCACTACTCTTCCAAATAGAAATTGCTTTTCTCTTTCAGCGGTCTTCTTTGAAGCTTCACATCATATCAAGAGCACAAAACAACTTTATGGAACCTCCTCCGAAAAGCAGTTGTGAACACGAGGGAAGGGAAAAGAGAAGAATGGATGTAGGTTACAATAAGAATATTTCCATAAAACGCGGTCATATCTGACATCTGAGCTATTAAATTAAACCTGAAATCTATTTGGAGGCAGGAGATAGCAAAAGGCTCTGTCTCTTTTCAGCAATAACTTCTAAATCCTTTTCATCTTACAGAAGAACAATTCAAAGCACCTGCTTTAGGAAATTCAGACTATGGCTTATATCACAGGCATTGCAACCTCACAGTTGCCTTATGATTTAGTACAATGCTGCTCCTGGAATAAATGGAAAGCAGGTTAAAAGGATTTTTGTTATTTTCCAGAATCATATACCCAAGTCATTACAAAAAAAAAAATAAAAAAAAATTGAAGGCTGACACAGTATCTTAAAACTACTTTCTCTTTTTCTGGCTCAAAAGTAACACTTTCACATTCACAGCACTTTTAATGCACATGCACATCCTACAAAACACAGTAATATCTGAGAAACAGCACTGTCCTTAGGAAAAATAACAAGAATTGATTGTGTTTTCCGGCTGTTCTGAAATTTCCCATTTCCAGACCCCAAACCTGGTTTACTTCAACATGCTAGCTGCCATGGCTCACATGTAAAACAAACCACTTACTCATGCCACTGGCTATAAAAGATGACCAGCAACAAATGCAGAAGTAGAAGATGGGAAAGTCTGGGAGGTCAGGAACTACTAAAAAGGTATTAGCATAGATTACTGGAAGATGTAAATCTCACCTGCTAGATATGTTTAATGATGCACCTATGGTTTAATGTTTCATTAGTTCTTTTAAGAAACTACAATCACTGAAACACTTCCAACTCGAAAAGTGTCCAACACTTTCATTTACATGCCCTCTCGTAATCACATCATACCACAGACCAGACACATCTTCAAAACCAAAGTTGTCATGATCTAATAACACAGTCGCATGGGATGCCTGCCATTAGAAAATTAGCCAACATCAGGCATTTTTAGAGTTGTTTCTTTCAGCAGACATCAGAATTTCTTTTGTTCCATTTTGTTTATTTGTGAAGGATGCAGAGAATGTCCAGCTTCCCTTAATGTGGGAGAAAAATAAAAGGGAAAGGCTCACTGGCAGGAAAACTGGAATGAGCAGAAGTAACTTTACTTCCCATCTCCTTCCATTTTTACTGTTTAACTAAGCAATCTTCACCAGGGTGAAGAGAGTTCTGCTGGTTCTCAGTGCCACCACTGCACCAGCTACCGCACAGGCATCAGAGGGAGCGTAGGACTTGACAGATTTTGCTACCAGAAGCCAACTGACTCCATTGTCTCATCCCTTAACTGGGACTTTCCTCTTGCTTTTGGATACTTCATATTTCACACAGGTGCCCATGACAATTTCCAGACAGTGCCAGACTGGGAATTGCTATGATTAATATTTTGTGTTACTGTTAATGGAAATCACTTAGACCATACAGATATGCCTCCATAGGCAGTGCCAAAAGAGATCCTACCTGTTTGATAGCAGCTCCTGTCTGCTTCATTATAAAACCAATTTCATACCCTCATTACTTACAGCCTCCTTCAATGGGTGGTAATATTATTTTTTATTTTTTCTGACTTACAAATGCCTCAAACTCTCCAGAGGAGCTTCTGAACCCAGCAGAAGAAAGAGGAGCCCTGCAACCCCAGTTTAAGGATGCTGACCTTGAATTATTTATTTTCTGTTAAAAATTGGAGCAAGAGTCTATGCACTACTGAAATAAGTGGTTGAAAACAATTACCGTGGTAGGTCTATGACAGCAGCCATTAGAACCATAACTTTTAGTTTATCCCATGTTATCCCATGTTATCCCATGTTATCCATGTTATCCCATGTTATCCCATGTTATCCCATGTTATCCCATGTTATCCATGTTATCCCATGTTATCCCATGTTATCCCATGTTA
>JANHGB010013489.1:0-27812 GCA_026283785.1 Coracopsis vasa
ACCATCAGCATAGCTCACAACCTCACAAGGGCACGCAAGCTCTTTCCCCACGACAAGGGGGTGTCCGTGAAAGAGCAGAATAAATGAACTCCTCTGACATCTCACATTACTGTTACCACCGGCCACCACTTTCTGTCCTCAATACTTGTTTATGTGTTTAGCTTAGTGGCAAAACTTTATAGCTCAGAACCACTGTGCTTCTTAGCTGATACAAAATAATTCATTATCCTTACCATACTGGTGTGAAATAAAGTATATTTCCTTAATAAGAGCAAAAACAGAATCCAAAAAGATACTGCTGCTACTCCCACATATCACCTAGCATATTTGCAGACCATTTCAAATTTGTGTGTCCAGGGAGCAAGTCTCCACATGCTGGATCACAGCAAGTACCTCTTCCCCTCATGGGGAGGGTAGGAAGGATGCAAACCCAGGGTTAAATAAGGGTAAACATACCCAGGCACAAGTTTCTGCAGCTGTCATCCAGCAAGAGGGGTGGAGGACTGCAGCAGCAGATGGGGATTATGTCTGGAAGGCACACAGGAAAGGGAGGAGAAGCCTCTGGATTTCCAGCACAACACAGGCTGAACTTAGTAAAAAAGCATAAACCTTCCTGCAACTATGACTCAAGCAGAAAGCAGGCTGGTTGCCACCACACTCATGTATGGCATGGCAGGTTCACATCATCTGCTTTTTTTAGTTTCTGTTTTAGCACATGTACTTTCAACTCACCCAGCTTCCCCCCATCTGACACCTAGAAAGCATGCTAGAACCAAATTTTGTAAATAAAGAGGCTGGACTTGAGGAAGAAATTGTTTATAATGAGTGCGATAAAACACTGGCACAGGTTGCCCAAAGAGGTGGTGGATGCACCATCCCTGGAGACATTCAAGGCCAAGCTGGATGTGATTGTGGGCAATCTGATCTAGATGATTTCTCTGCTCATTGCAAGGAGTTAGACTAGATGACCTTTGAAAGTCCCTTCTAATCCAAACTATTGTGATTCTATGATTCTAGAAAGTAGTCAGCCTCATGGCATCCCACCTGCACCCCCCAGTGTTGATGGGAATGGAGGTTCCCATGGGAAGCCTTCTTATGCATGACACAAGAATCGCTTATTTCCCTACAATTTGGCTATAGGGGTTACATCAGGGTTCCGACAGTAGACTCATGTGAAGTTAACCAAGCAGCCAGCATGCAGCACCTGCCTTTAATCAAAGCATGCTCCAGAGAACACACATCATCGGCACCAACAACCAGGAGAGACCAAGTAGGTCCTGAAAATAAACTTCTGTTGCTACAGGAAAGGTATTTTAGGGGACCAACTGGTACATGTTTATATTGTATAGACCAGGAACATAACTTTAAACTTAATTAAAGTGAACTTGCCTCCTTACCTGAAGTCAAATGCTGCACAAACCCATCCCAAGTGGCAAGAATCCTATTCAAGCTCAGCTCCAAAGATCAGGTGATCAAATGAGACAGATGGGTCACTCTCTGGACAGCCAGGTACTTATTGTGTTATACTTCTGTTTTAGAGCCTCTGTTAAGCTCCTCAGCACATGCCTTCCAGGACTTGCATAGAAACACCCACTAGTTATATGAGCTGCTATAGAGGAGGGTTGTGTTAAAAAATGCTGCCATGGAGATTGACAATCATTTACCAGTAAAATCTGCACTGGAGAAAGGAACAAACAGACAGACATGAAAAAAGCACCACATTTCTCCAAGTCTGACTTCCAGATGTTAGATCTATACTCCTAGTCCAATTCATAATGAAGAGCAACAGCAGCTTGATAGCCTGAAGGCTGGAACAGCAACAGCCGAACAGGCATAAGCCACTGCTGAAGCACGCCAGGGAAGTTTGCCTATGCGCTTTGAAACACATTTGTTTAAAATATGCTGTTCCTCAGGAAATGCATGTTGAAAAGAGCTTTTTCTAATTGGCATTCAGTGTTGTCAGCTTTAGACAACCACCCCTGCTAAAGGTCTTGGTCTACAATAAATATTTCCAATGGGAGAATTCTGGAGAAGAAGCCTGCAGTAGAGCTGCAGAAAACTTCGTGGTTCTGCAATGCTAGAGCAAGTCCACTCTCCTCAGCTCCCCTCTGGTTCTGCTCAATGCGTTCAGTCCAAATGGACTTGTGGAGGTGCCTCTCAGAACGAGAGTTGGAAATGACGGAATTTGGCAGGTCTCTTGCATGACTTGGCCTGCAGGATCCTTGTTTGGGTGATACTCAACAGCTTCCCAATCTGAGGAAGTATGACAGAGAATCAGAAAGATGAATGTGAACCGTACTGGGCTACATTTAAATGTACATTGCATGTTAGATATATCAGCTGCACAAATCAAGCACTTGGGAGACATCATGAGATTGTGATGGTCCCTGGAGGACTCCAGGTCCATAAAGCCATAGCTAGATTCTCAGCCATCTATTCTCACTGACTGCTGGGATTTCTTAGAGGCAATCTTTAGTGACAAAACTGAAGATAAATCCCACCCGTACTCACAAAGTAACAGGCAAGCTTTGTTTGACTTTCAAGTACAGATTAGTCAGTGGTGATAGCACCACCTATTATACACAGCTCATTTTCTTTCTTCAAAACCAAGTCCAGGGCTAGTTATAAGTGAATTTCTGCCTTGAACAACAGATCTGGAATAAGTGTGGGTCCCAGGACATGTCACCCAAGGTTTTCCTCAAGTTCTTGACAGACTTGGAGAGCTGAATGAATAGGAATCTTTCCACCTAATGGTAACTGTGTGCCTGATCCAATAATCTTCAAAACCAGTGCAAAGCAAATCTCAGCCCACTGAGCTTCAGGACAGGTCTGCTGTGGCCTGATTCGCCTGTACGTGTCTCATCTCCGACCATACAGACAAGGGCTGGTGCCATGCTGTAACTCACAAGGAGGACACCTACTTTCTGCTATGTTTTCATACTGCCACTTGGGGAACCTTCAGGTTCCATGGCAACAGTTCCAGCTCACCAGGACAACCTCAGGTGAAGCTGGGGATGCTGGTGGGTTTTTGATAGGGTTTATATACTTCCACCAAGCAATGCATTAGCCACAGCTCTCCTCCCTCTGCAGTGGCACTGTATGTGAAGTCAGCATGCAAGAAATTAGCCCTTTAAATTAGGAGTTTAAGAAGTAGAGAGCCTTAAAAGCCATCGGTAAACTAAATATTAGGATTTAATATATACTCACAATTTGAATTTGCACTGGAAGATCTTGGTATGTGGCAAGCTTCTGTGTGAAGGAAGAAGTAGAGAGTAAGCCTGGGTTTTCTTAGCTCCGATATGCCACTTAAGCTATGCCATGCATCATTTGCTAAAATGGAATATAATGTGTCTTTGTGCTGAATTATACTTGGACTGGTTATTAAATGAAAACTATAATTCCATTATAGCTATAAGAAATGGAAATGCTGCATGTGGCTGTGTGCAATCCATTAACTGGCTTATGGAGCCAAAGACCCTTCAGAGACCATTACAAATCTATCCGATGTCCCTCTCTGACAGATTTTACACTCTGATATCTGAACTAGATGCAAGCAGCATTAGACTGTATAGAATCACTATTACTCAGGCTTTATACACTTTGAGCCAACAAAGAATATCCTGCGTTTGAAGTTATTCGTCATGTATTGTTTTTAGATAAGCATGTGATGCATGGATTAAAACCTAACTACTCCAGTCAGAATACATTGTGTTAAAGATTATTCATGGACTGTTGATATTTGCATTAATGGCCACTTTGACTTGCCTCTTGCAGGGCAATAATTAACCTAGAAGGCTCAATTTGGAAGGGAAAAACTGCACCTTGGGGATATCTGCAAAGGCATAAAGGGGGAATAAACAGGAGATTTTCCTTAATTAACTGGCACAGGTTGCCCAGAGAAGCTGTGGCTGCCCCATCGCTGGCAGTGTTCAAGGCCAGGCTGGACAGGGCTTGGAGCAACCTGCTCTAGTGGGAGGTGTCCCTGCCTGTGGCAGGGGATGGGAACTTTTGTGTTATTTTGTTATTTTTTTATGAAGCATTCAAATTTTGATGTGCAGAACCTTTAAGGTAGAAATTATTTACAATGATTCAGCATGATCACTGTTTTTTTAGCAATATTCTGTGAAGCAATCTGATGATCCAGATTTGAGTCTGCATGGATTATGTTTTAAAAAGGTAATGCCTACAATGCAAAAATCAATCTCTTAATTTCCTTAGTATCATCTGATGTGAGAGGCCAGCTTGGATTTAATATAACACAAAAGGTAATGACTCAAAAAGATACTAGGTAAAAGCAAAAGTTTGATCCAAGTTTCGATTAGGAATATGTTTTGTTACCCAAAAAATGAGCCTTTGCTCTTGTTTTTATTTTGCTAAGAGAATTTTCCAAGCTGTTTGATAGAATCAGTTCTCTCCTTTCTCAATTATCCATTACATACTCACCAACTCATGCAAGTACTCAGAAAGTATTATCTGAAAATGGTTATCACAGAATGAGGTCTTAGCTACCAGTTACTCTGAAGGAATAGATTGACAGACAAGACTCATGAATGTGTGATAGAGAAGCTACACAGAAGTTGGTTTGTCACCAAAAGAGGTGAAAACACTCCCATCGTTGCAAGAAGCTAAACCTTTTGTGCTTAGCAGCATTCAGATCAGGCTAAGCATGGAAGGAACACCCTTGAAAAGGTGGGTGAGATGGAGAAACCAGATTTAAGCCACTGAAAAGGGAGAGCTGGCTCATTTTGCCACTATTCAGGAGGGCACTGAGCATCTATTTGCTGATGTTCAGAGACTCATTCCAATTAACATCTACAAGGGAGAGAAACGCATAAGACAGCTATGAGGAAGAACCAAGGGAAAACTCTGAGGTGCTTGGAGAGAACAATAGCATCTACAGTCCAGTATGTTAGCTCTGGCATTGCCAGAGCTTTCGAAGATGTCTTTATTTAAGATAGACAATCTTATGTGGTTAGTACATTTTCTGGCAATAGAGTGAGAGCTGATGTACTGAAAATGCATGACTCATGCAGGCTGTTACATTTCATTTCCTCCTGAATGAAGACAACTGCTGTCATCTTTGTTTTAGGGCCAAAATTTTGGATAATCTACCTTTGACACAGCCCTAAGCAAGTCTAGATTTCTTTCTGGGCCAGCTTCCAATCCCTCTTCCAGACCGAACACAAATGCAAAAAGCTGAAGCAGAAGGTGGCTATGCAATGGGTGTGGGCTGCCTGAGCAAGGCAGTAGGATCATGGAATGGTTTGGATAGGCAATGACCTTAAAGCTCATCCTGTTCTAATCCCCTGCCACCTTCCACTAGACCAGGTTGCTCCAAGCCCAGTTCAACCTGGCCTTGAACACTGCCAGGGATGGGGCAGCCACAGCTTCTCTGGGCATCCTAGGCCAGCGCCTCAGCACCCTTCACAGGGAAGAATTTCTTCTTAATGTCTAATCTCAATCTACCTTCAACAACCTTTCTGTAATCTTTGCCACTACTATGTGTTTTTTCTGCACTTACATTTCCACCATCATTTACAGCACTACCTCCACTAAATGTTTTTATTCTTTAAGTAAGAGAGAATCTAAAAGGAACATTATCCATATGTTAATATACATAAAACAAGTTGCAACTCTTTAGCTGATATAAATCACTGCCACTATGCACACAGAGATCCAAAGGTGAGCTGTGACAACAAAACATCTACTTGGAAAGCCTGTTATGATCTCTCATAGCTCAGTACAGTAGTCAAGAGACAGACCCACCTCCAGAATATCCCATCTACCTTACAGGAATGAGCTCTGAACTACAGGAGACAGGAATCCAAGGGGAATTTTGCTATTTTTGTTGACCTATTATTACCAAGGGGCAGTGCTATTTCAAGTTACATGGCACTCCACCAGCAGGAATTTTCCTGTGGACATCTTTCTTCATTCAGTAAAATCATTCAGAAGATCTGAGAGCAAATGCTTACAGAGGTGATAAAGGAGGGAAACCTGTCCAACTTGGCAGCATCTAAGAGCATCTGGTAGCAATAACACATCAAGGATTACTATTTGACCTAAAGAGGCTCTCTTCCTAATGCAATCTTCTACACAAAACCCTTCCCATAACTGGCTACGAGAACTCAAAATTCATCTTCTACTTTTCCCACTTCCTTCAATACCACATCAAGCTTGTGGCCAAAAGGGATCTTTTTGTTCCCTATACGTGAAATACATGAGTGGGGCACTTGCTCCCTTACCCCTTACCCCCACCCCATTTTGAAAGAAGAAAAATAATGATAGGAAATAGGAGAGGAATCAGAGCAGCCCAGAACAGTGTACTTGAGTGAAACATCTTGCTGTAAACAGGATTGGGACATAATCCACCTTGCTAACTCATGTTACTGGCAGATACTCTTTGTAACCACATTTAAGGTCCTCCTGATATCTGATCAGTTCAGGCTCCCAGGCCCCTTCCTACAAACTCTTGAGAAATCTAAACGTATCTTCTAATGGCCAGGCTAAAAATCTGCAATCATACCCACTCCAAATTATTGTAATAGAAGAAATTCTTTAAACAGGAGAATTCAACTCTATGATACCTCAGTTCACCCATGAGAAAAAAAGCGTGAAAGCAGTCCTTTTTCCTGGACAAGAGCATTCTTCATGTTAAGCTGCCTGCACTGAATCATTTTTCCTGGTTTTATTTGCTTTCTGGAAAGACTTTTTCCTCCCAGTACTTTTCATAACAGAAGGAAAATAGACAGAAGTTTGCAATGAGAACTTGCACAGCTGCTCACTGCAGCAGGGAAAACATAGAAATGACTCCCTCCTGTGTCCCTTGTATATCATCAATCTGCATTCCCATTTACCCTGGCACAAGCACAGTGGAGTTTGCTGAAACTCCCAGACTTGAACCAACCAGCCCTTATCCTTCTTACTGTTCAGCTGCAAGAAAAGAAAACTGCTTTGGTAGAGCAGAGGGTTGGAGGTCTCTTGGCATAAGGCCAGGCAACTGGAATTGCATTTAGCTGGCAGAAATGGGCACACAGGGGCTGCTTCTGCTTTTCAGATAGTTGCCCTCTTCAGAGGCCCTCTGTTAAGAAGCACCCAGCAAGAAGAAGCACTGCCACAATTTAGAATTCCACCTGAAATAGGGTAGGAGTTCCACATGACACATAAGATTTCAGCAAGGTGGGACAAAGCTCCAGAGGGAGGTAGTAGGAGTTCAAATAGAAACATAAAACTTCCTATCAAAAGGCAAAGACAGTCCAAAGTACTTCATACGAAGAAAAATTCAAGCCATAAAACCCCCTTTGATCTTCTATGGATCACAGTCCTCTTTACATTATGGCAGCAACTGGAGAAGAATGCATTTAACCCTTAACACTTCCTGACTAACTTAATCATTCGAATCAGATTTTTAGGAGAGCAGTTTGTCCATACAGTAACCAGTCTGGCCTCAGCCATCCATCTACTGCCAGCTAAATAGGAGTCTGTATCAACAGAAGTGGACTACAGCCATTACAGTAGCTCTTGCTACTACAAACTTCACATTTTAAACATGGTATTTTGCTGCTATTTAGTCATTTTACATTTTTTTCCCCATTTTGAATAAACTAGATGTCAATATCTCTAGTTGAATGCTATGCATGAATTCTTAAGCATCTCATATCCAGAGAGCACCACTGATTTCTTTTTCCCTTTTACCTTTTTTCTTAGTTACAACAAAATAAACCTTTACTTTCAAAGGCCAGACTTTCTCTCCAGATGGGAAAACCCTGTAGCTATGGTATATGGGAAAAGCCACCTCCATTCAGAAGAGTTATTCCAATTGGTTTAAAGCCATCTGATATAATCAAGTTTTGTGTAAGAAATAGGACAGAATTTCTGCTGATAAAAAGACAATTCTCAAGTAATGCCCATTAATTTCAGCATGAAATTTTCTTAACACTGCTTTAGGTTAGCAGTATAGCTGTGTGATTTCCCCATTAGATCCTTTTCCAGACACCAAGATCACAGAACACACGATACACCAATAAATCAACAACAAAAAAATTACTGAATACTTATTTTCATAATTCCTTCAGAGACATGGAAATTTCTCATTAAAAGAGGGCCTGGCTGCAAAGAATGAATCCATATAACAAACAGGGATTAATATACTGCTGATCAAACACATGGAATATGTACAGCAAGATGATAAATAGAGATTTTATGCATCACTGTACAGATTATGCAGTGAAATCTCTGCTTCCCACAAATGTAACAAAGGAATAAACATGTTACAGCTATGGATTTATTGCACCAAGTTCCATGTTTAAGAGGTCTCCAGAGCAGTATTTAATGCTAGGTACTCTCTGATTGACAGCAGCTTCCAATACAGGCCCCTTTATCCCCTAACCTATTTCATTACTAAAGCTAAAACCTGTTTTTTCCTGATTGTTTTCTTTATACATTTCTAAACAATGACAGGAAGTTTCTGAAACACCTTTTTGCATACCAAAAAGGTTATACTTTCACAGATTTCCAAGATATCCTTGTTCATGAAGGACTCCATCCACCAATAAAGGAATCCTACACAATGGGAGAAAACTAAACGCTGTCTTTTGAAAACTGGATTGTGTGCAGGGAATCACAGAACAGCCTGATGCAGTGCCTGTTAAGAGTCATGGGAATTTCTTCACTCAATCCAACAAGCTCGAGATCACTCAATTTTCCTTAAAGAAAAAGCATTGGGAGTTGTCAATTAACATGAAGCTGCGTAACATTCATCTTTTCCTAAGTAAGAAGGGTATGTCTCACTGTGACTCCAGCTGAACCTTACCTGAGCTCCTAAAAGATCCCTGTTCCCACAGAACCATTCAGAAAACCAGCAAATAAACAGATGATCAGCTGCTGGTTTTAAAGCAAATCTCCGTTTTGAAACTGGTGACACACTCTAAAGTTGCTGTTACCTGAACAGGGGTTTATTATGGGTTTTGTATTGTGACCATCATCTATGTTTAAAGCTTTGCTAAAAAGCAATCTGTAATGCACCTTTAATGAGGCTTATTAATACAAAAATTAAAATCTTGCATATATGTTCATGGAGGACCTCAGTACTGGCTTTGAAACTACTGTTACTACTTGTAAGGCTGAGCATAAATCCTCTCAGCTACAGAACTGGAGCCTGCAGAGTGGACAAAGATGATGCACAGTGGCTTTCAGACATATTGTACCAATTTATTCACAAGTCCAAAACAAAATCTGTTCTAATTGCATTGAATCAGCCTCACTTCCTTTGAAGACACCAGTTTTATGTCAAACCTCGGTAACTGAACATCATTTGTTTGTTGTTTACATTGAAATGAAGTGCTAACTAGTACATCTCCTGATAAAGAAAGAGTGGCATTGAGTAATTCTAATCAGTTCCTTTATGAGGAATTCTGTTTCTCTTCTGCCCATGTTTGCTGTCTGCATGCTAATTCACCCTTGCTTAAACATTCAATGCTGTCATCACTTATCCAAATAAATCTAGATTCTCTTTTTAAACTGAATTGAGAGGTATAGTAAATGATTATTCATCTGGACTGCATCACTCCCGAGATAGACACATACATATAAATGCCACCACAAGACAGTGCAAAATACATACTTGCTTTAACTGCACTGTACAATTACTTTTTTCCTGGACTTGGAATAGTTTTTATGTATTCGATCTCCTCTATCTTGTGGAATATGCTGCCATTTACTAAATTCACTAGAGAAAACCTATGGCCTACTGGCCTACATTAAAGCCCTGCTAATTAATTACACATCTTCTTCCAGGGCTGTGTTCTGGATCAATGGGAGTTAAAAACGTGTCCCATACTTTCCCTTTGTTTTTACATTTCCACACTACAGCTAATGGCTCTTGTATTGAAACCCTATGCTGAATGTAATGAGATGCAAGATTCTTCCACATCCATGGTTACTATTTACTAACAAAACTGATGATGTCAGGAATTTAATTAGGTTGTTTCTAGCACAGAGATTTTAAACCATGAATTCATTATAGTGTCTAATCTTTTCTTTGTTTGGATTTTATACAAAAGCAAGCCCCAAACTAAACTCCATTCCTCTGCTGCAGAAAGCTGAGCTGCTCAGGGCTTGCCAGCCATAACACACTAACAGGTTTAAGAGTAATTAACACAAGCTATTCCACACACTTAGTTTTTCAAACCACACCACAGCAGCAACTGCCACTAGTACTGTTGTGCTTCAGGGTTGGACCACTGTTTTTGTAACAAATCCTTACCTTGGGGATTTATAACTTGGCTGTAAAAATGAACTTCAGGCTAAAATTTCACATATGTGCCCAAGAAATCAGTGTTTTAACACCAGAGTTGTTATAAACCAGCACACAGTTGGGAATATATTGGGTTACCCCTTCTCTCCACTACTACTGTTGAGTGGGTGCAAGAGCTGTGGAAATGCCCCTTGTATTTGTATGTCTGCATAATCTGGTCATATATATGCATTTGTCAAGTCCTTACTGCCCTCACAGATCCTGGGGTTCTGACACTTAGATGGTCTTCAGTAGGAGGATCACCCTGTCACAGTGCTGCTGCTTGCAACAGCTGCATGTTACAGAAATAAGGATGAGAACAGACAAAGCACATCACACAGCTGGTCATCCCTGCCAGCTCAGCTCGCAAACTGGGACCACATGTTACTCCAAGGTGGGATAATCAGGGGGCTCTGCGCAGCAGAGATGCAGCCTCAGTTCAACCAGTGAACATCTATAGGATTTTGTCCAGAGACAGGCTAGAAGATTAGCAACAAACAAGGAAGTATGGTAATTAGTATCTGTTAACTTCTCCATATTAATCTAAGTAAAAGAAAGCATGGAGCTCAGGGCAGCACTGAATGTGGTCTTTGTACCTGTTTTCATAGACGAGCACAACCTGTAACCCAACATAATCCCAAAACTTCATATTAAATTGGAAATTTAGATTGGAAAACATCTGTCAAGGCCACTTTTTTGCATGATATCAAGATAGTTTTCATTGGCTACACTGAAGGTGGGTTGGAAATGCTGCTCTTAACCATCAGCATCATACTCATATCAAGCTTTGGGCCACCTCTTATGTCTCCTACTTATGCTGGTCGCCAAGTGAATAGCTACCTATTCTTTACCTCTGCACGAAAGCCACGCTGCATAATGAAGTCATGGTGTCCCCAGGGAACTTACTATGGTACAGACAAGTGACAAATATGAAGATTACTGTAATGCCCTTGGGAGAATTAGAGCATGTCAGGAAAACACAGTCCCGTTCATCCCTACAAAAGGGATAAACCCATTCTTTATCATTATTGCCACCAAAGCTTCTCTATGTACAATGTACATAGGCTGATCAAAAGCAGTAGGATATCAGACAAACCAAAGAACCTCATTAAAACCAGATTTCCCAGAGTCATATTTCTGGAGTTTTGAGAACTTTCTCTGTCATCAAGAGGGGGAATTTCACTAAAGTGTCTGAAGTCCTAAGTGACAGGAATGTGATCACACTGAAGAGTCAAAAATAACCAAAAAATCAAAGGTAGAACTTCAAAGAAAAACAAGATAGAAGCCAAGCTCCAGTAAATCATCACATGGAATTGCTAGAGGCCCCAGAGAATTTTTCTGAGAGTATCCTTCTGAATAGAAAATTGTTGAAAGGTAGATTGGTAGAAGACCATTGCATTGGAGTTTTAAGATAGTGGTTTAGTTTTGTCACATAAAGTAAAAGCAATGCAGATTTACTGCTACTTCATGTAGCAAGATTCTCAGGAAGCTCAAGATAAGCCCTGAAAAGGGTTGCAGTGGAGTAAGAGGTGGTGCGTTTTTTTCTTTTGAACAATAAAGTTTTTGCTAAAAATGCTAACTTAGTTTGGTCAAAGCCTTTTGCTAATCTTAGCAAATTGTTGTGGTTGCAGAAGAAACCAGAACCTGAGGTTTCCGCAGTTCAATCTCACTTATTTTCCATGTTATTTCCTAAATACCTCAACTCAGTTAAAATATTCTCAGAAATTCTTTTCAAGTTTAACATTTTAATCCTTGAAAATGAAACTGCACTTTAAGGTCACTGTACTTCATTTCTGATTCTCCAAATGGTAGACATCAACTGAACCAATGATGTGATCATGCCAGAACAGATGCCCCTGAATAACCTCAACTAGAATGTTAGGATTGCTTTTCACACAAGTTTGGACCAGATTTCCACAGGTCCCTTTGTCTAAATTATTCTATGAACCCATCTCTCAGTTATTCAGAGAGATCTTAAAGGTAGTTCCCATCTCTGTAGAGTTCAATCTTCAGGCTTATGGTAAAGGTCGTAAAATCCTTCTATTATATTTTTTAACAGGCTCATACCAGTTCCCCAGGAAGAAGGAAATAATCTGCTCATCCCTGTACAAGCCAGAAGTAATGATTGAAGACACCTTTGAACAGAAGGATGGATCATGTAAAATGATGTAAAAGGATGATGTAAAATCACACCAGACAAGTTCAGTTCCACACACTGCAGCGGTAGATGAAGGTTGCCTGCATATCTATACATATGAAGACTACCTGCATATCTGCAGATGCTAGAGGATTAAAATTCAAGTGCAGCACCCATTTCTAGCAATATTGCTCACAATCCAATGCAGGCCCTCCCCCAGGGCTGGCCTTTGCCCATCCTAGGCCTCACTTAGAGAGAAGAGCTCACCAGCTTGTTACCAGAGCAGTGTTACCAGTAATGCCCTTTGCTCTCTGCACCATGCCTGCCACACTAACCTGATGGCATGCAACTGCACTACCTCCCTGCGACAGTTCTGCACAGCACTCGATGCTATAACAGTATGTTGTGTCATTTAGTTTTGCTTCCCCATTGTTCCAAGGTCAGACTCCCAAAATGAATAAAGGGGACTCACGCATGTCCCCATTTGTGAATGAGGGACCACACCAGGGCTTCTAACCCCACAACTTCCTACATTTTAGGGGTGAAGCTACCAAGATGTTCTAGGTGCAGCTCGAAGTATTGTGAGCGAAAGACTCGGTGACAATCACTTCTCCAGAAATGTTCTGAATAAAGAGATGCCTCATGGTTCATAAGTCACCTTAAAGCAGCAGGCAGAGAGGACATTGAATATGAACCCGAGAGTAACTGTATTACTTAAGTGAATGACAACAGCTATTCTAGCTGAGCATTTAATTACTTTGACTTTAGATTAAAAAGCATCCCCTTTATTTTTGTTCCAGGTTCACATAATCAGTTTTTCCCCTTCTTTGATCACTTAACAACATGCATTTCTCCTGCATAGAGCTGTGCTATTGTTTCCATCAGACTCCAGAACTCAACTGTGCACTGTTATTGCACAAAAAGCAGAACCAGCAAGTTTTGGCATTCTGCCATTGCCATTTCACCTATTTTCATCTTAAGTGCAAACTATTCACTCCTTGGCAAAGAATGTGTGTGTCACAGTGGGAAGGGCAAAAATATGAGCTGAAAGTCAAAGAGGGTACATTGTACTCACTGTGCTGTATTTTCATGGGCTGAAAGTCACCCATGATCAACTGATCTAAGAGTCATCAAAAGGCACTGGAAAAAGTCACACAGGAAGAGAAGTAAAAACCCCTGGAGAAATCTTCCCTCCCCAGTATGTGAAGACAGTGAAGGATTAGCAAGATCTTAGTTTTTATTTACCCTTAGAAATTGATATTTTAATCACTTGGTTTGTCAAAGGACCCAAGAGAAGGCAGAGCAGAGTTATTGGGAGGACAGGTATATCCTCAGCACACTTGTATTACTTTCTGCCTTCCACCATATAAAACTAGGATGAACATATGACTATAGGATGAAAGGACAGGGCTAGCAAAGCGATGGCTTCAATCTCTGGTTACTGAAAGGTTCTTAAAATGGCTGCTTAGTTGATGTGCTCAAAAACCACAGGATAAGGGTCTTAAGCCAAAAGGAAGGAATACAGCTTGTCCCATCAAGAAAGAATTTAAGACTCGAAGCTTTTTCTCATGTTGGGCCATAGTAAAAATATAAATATGCTGCATACACAAAATAAAACAAGTCTCATCAGTTTAATTATTTCCTCCACTGGAATAATGGCACAAGGCAGAGGACAGTTTCAGAAAGGAAGCAGATCTGCTGCAATTCATTTCTGCAGCAACAAAATCAGTAGCTTAAGGCCAAAATACAGAAATACATTTGTTTAAGAGATAAGTCTCTGGAGAGGCAGTGTCAGCATAGTCCAACTGTGGCTCAGAAGAATAAAAACTGAGCCAGAAATTTATCCTAGGAAGATGCTAAATGAACAAGATAACTTTTACAATATTGCCTAAAAATAATCTGGAAAAACTAAAGTTTTTAGTTGTTAATTGGTAATATATTCTCTAATTAATCAGTACAATTTATCACCACAGGCAACCACTGCCAACTATTGCAACTGAAGAGTATTATACGCTCATCTTTCCAGACACTCAACTGAAGTGTCAGTTATCATTAGAAAACTAATGCTCAAGCCTGGAATACATGACCTCTGCATTCAGTTTGTGGCACAGCAACAAACTTGTGGGCCTATTTCACAGAGATCATAAAGGAACAGATAAGGGGAGAAAAGTATCTTCAGCTGTGATGTATCTATAAATCTAAAGTTTTATTCTTTTTAATCGAATCCATACAGATCTTAATGGGAATTTTAGTTGTGATAAAAAAAAAAACCCAGCTCTTACTCTGCTTGTGTTATCACAAGTCATCAGTACCTCCAGTCTTTTGGGACTTCTTGCCTGTTTGTGAAATGGATCGGCAGATAACAGTTTTATCACAATGCTCTTTCCTCACTAGGCTTTGCAGCACAAACTCTATTGCTAGCCCTAGGTGTACAATGCCTAACACTAAGGGGCTCTAAAGTCATCTGAGATTATCAGTAACATCCACAGGACAAGCAGCATAACATACCCCACACAAGAAGCATCTAAAAGGTCTGTAGCTGTACAAAAAATGCTTTAGGTTAAAAGTCTGCTGAACTGGTAAAGTGGAAATAACCTAAGAAGCGGAAATATTTAAGGCCCAGATCAGAGACAGAAGCCAACCAACTTTGTTTTTACATCAGCACAGCCTATACTTACAATGAAATTTTCTTAGGTTTAGATCCAAAGGTGACAGGATTGTTTAAATGGGCTCAACATTCTCCCTGCCCTAAAACATAGGTTTGCTTCATCTCTCAAAAGCAGTTCCAGATCACACCTTGTACAGCCTGCTTTCACATAAGAGTGCAGAATTAGTAGATAACAGAATATTTTAATATCTCAAATGATGCAAGATTTTGAGGTATGTCCTTTTTTTGAAGTTTAGGTTCTTGACTGGCAACTTGTGTCCATGAGTAACATCTCCCTAATATCTGGTCCATTAACCTGCAAGTTCAGCAGGTAGTGAATTAAAGGGATTCTGACTTTCACTTAGCTGGAGATGATGGTAGAGAACCAGCAAAGGTGACCACAGAACTGCCTAGTATGCTGTTGAGTCCAAGTACAAGCTGTTTTGCAAGACCTCTTGGGCCCCAGAAGAAATTTAATTTCATGGGCAATAAGCTCCAATAGAAACACAGAAGTTGAGCTCTTAACATACAAAATTGCTGTGAGTGAAGGTTCTTCAAGTCATTTTGAATATTATATGCCAGGTTCCCTTCTACTTCAGAATCCCAATGCAGATAACCTACCTTGACTCATAACCTCAGCAACTCTTGTCCTCAGGCATACAATTAAGGTAGAAACAAAGTCACCTTTAATGTGACTAACAAATAAAGCACCTGGATTATTCTGCTTCTAGTAACTAAAGTTGTGTAATTCCCATTCTTGGGAGGGTTTTTTTTTTGTTATCATGTATATTAGCTACAGACATGAACAATCCAGGTCATTGAGCTATCAGTGCACATTGTGATACTGCTACACTCAGGGTATTCTGAGAACCTCTGAGTGTTATGAGTCTGATGCATGTATAACGGCTCACTTGTTTATAGCCCACCACTGAGAATACAGAGAAACAGGACGGCTCTAGGATTTAGTGTCTATGTCCCTTGTGCCTGTTGCTGAGCAAGAGCTCAAAGCTACAAAAGGCAGGTTGAGCTTTGTGTAGTTTGACCAGACTGGATGCATTTGGCAGTAGAAATACAGCAGAAGTGCTTGGCCCAAATACTTTGGTGCAGCTCATCCAGTAATTTGGTAAAAGCCTGCACAATCAGCCTCTTCTGAGCTCTCAGCATCACAGCTGATCTGAACAAGCTGCCTTTACAACATGTTTGGGAGCACATACTCATGGTGTAGCCACGAACAGCAGAACGGTTGTACTCAATAACACTGAGGACCTCCCATCTCAAGCAGCAGCCAGGGCATGGCGTGAATTTCAGACTCCTGGTTTACACAAGCATGCCAGGGTGAAATACAGACTCAGAAAGTCACTTCTGTGCTGGCTTCAGGAGCTTGGTGTCAAGAGCTTGAACTTCAAAACCTGCTCACTAACCTGCAGCAAAATACCCTCTGACAGAAGCAGCTGGACTAATCTCAGGGTACCTCTACAAATGTCACCCAACCCAAGTACCACATCTAACCATGAGTGGACAAGGGCTGCTATTGATCATTAACAACACTTTTGTTACCTGTTGAAGTTTGAATGCATTGCATTGGAACCTCTTTCTGGCAGCCCTAACACTATTCATTTCTTTACCACATAGCTTTACAAAGCTGCTTTCTAGCTATCTGTAATGTTTCCCAACAGTTTAGCTACAGAGTTACATGGCCTGCAACCCAGATGGCTTGCTGCTAGTCTCAGTGGAAGATACTAATAATTAGCTGCTGAAAGCACAAACCCACTTTAAATTGTACAGTCTGGGAAAGGCAGGGAGATAAATGATTCTGATCTTTAGTGGACGAGATACAAAGGTAACAGATGCTGGTATGCCATGACCTCAGTCTCATCACTGTTCTTGTGGGATTAATGTAAGTAAAATTTAACTAGCAAAGAAAAAAGTGAGAGGGATTCATCTGTAACAGCTCCCAGCTATGCTTGAGCAGCTCAACAGATGGTAAAAGCAAGGGTTAGCTCCCCAGACCGAGCAGCTGAAGATCTCCAAGCACCCCAGTCCTCCCTACAGCATGGACATGACCCAGCTGAAAACAAGCACAGCTCTGGCAATATCACTTTTGAGGTCAGGGCATCTCATTCTATCCCTTCCACAGCTGATTGTTCTGATTCTCAGAAAGAATGAGAAGACAGAGTGCCTTAAGGACACTAAAGAGGCCCTTAACACCTAGAGAGCATACAGTTCAGTGATACATACACAGCCCCAAGTGCTAGCTTTATCATTGACAAGAAAAGCCTACAGGAAAGCATCCTGTGCCTCTTTGTAACAGGTCAGTCTGGAAAGTCAGATACTAATACCTCTTAATCCTCACATTGCTTAAATTCATAAAACAAAAAACAGAAGTAAAACCAAACAAGCAACACGGATGACTGCTGAGACTGCAAGTGCAGCAGATGAACAGCTCATACAGAAACCAGACACTAGTAAGTTATTTGCATATGCTCTGTGCGTACACAAATCATGACATAAATCCATGGAATGGCTAACAGGAAAAACACACTTGGGACTACCATGACCCTAATAATAGTTGAGAGAACAGGCTGAAGAATGAGAGAAGAGGATCAGATCCCAGAAAGATGATTGCGAGGCAGTAAAATGCCATCCAGTTAGCAAGAAAGATTTCGTCCTATTTGTCTGGCAATCCTTGCTAATTTATGAATTCCAAGAGACAAGGCTCACCTCTGAATGCAAAGCACAATACCAAGCTGAAGCCTTCAAGTAGGTCTTTTAAAAGTAGTCCTGATCAGATCTGTAAAACTTGAGTATCAACAGAAGAACAATGCATACCAATTTGCTACTTGTCCTGTACTCACAAATTCCCTTTTATGCAACTGATCACACAGAATAAACACTCTTGGAGCTAGATATCATGGCTGATGAGTCTTAGGTAAAGCATCAGGCATAAGTTGTGCCAACTGATATAATCATGAGCTGATGGCTTCTGAACAGGCTTTTCTTTACTCACACTTGGCTTTTGTGCCACACACCTTTTACTGGGAAAGGAAGGAGCTGAAGGGTTCTTCACACTGCAAAAACCCTCAGCAAGAGGAAAAATAACTCTTTTCTGATGCTGAATTTTCTTCTACTCTTTGGCTTTCTTGTTGACATGCAAACATCAGAAGTTATATCCAGGATGAGATCGCATCAGTGATCTCAATCTGAATGTTACCATATGGGTTAATAGTCTTGCTGGCTCCCGTAGTGGAAGTGGTTTAAATTTTCCAGAATTTCAGTGGTCTAATTTAAGAAAACATAACTCTTCCAAAACCTTAGACATTAATCTTGAGTGCAATTCCAGTGCAATCAGTGGAGCCAGGAGATGGGAAAAAAAAGGTAGTTTCTTTGTATCTCAGACAACACTAAGGTTACATGTGCCACAGACAGAAAAACTCTTTTTTTCTGGTACTGTGTATGAGTAGTAACTGAGGTCTGGAATCCACATACACACACAGAATGCCTCCTGATGTGGAAGTCAAACTTGTACCTCTAGGAACAAGAAGGATTAAGCCTGGATTTGCAAGGGTATTTCAGGGACCTGAGTATACAGGTAAACGCTGAATGGCTTTTACAAAACCAACCTGAACACCCTAAGATTTGCCTCACTGAAATACAACCTCCTCTGTTAAAATATGCAAATCCCTGGCAGAAATATATCCACATTTAGTTGCTCCAATGTTATGAATCTGTTTCCTTATCTTCCCCATTACATGCATTGGCTTAAGGTCAGCAGCTGACTAACGGGACATGGGTTAGATACTGAACGGGGTAATGCCACATTGTGGTAGGGGTTGCAGCATAGTTTGTTAACAGCAATTTACTGTTCAAAGAGTGTCTCATGATTGATGCAAAGAAAAATCACTACAGGAAACCAACAGAAATCTAGCTTTGTGCTTATTAAAAGCATTTCATCAGATGCTTAAATAGGAACCAAAATATGCACTTTTGTAGGTGGGAAATCAGTTACTTGACTCTGGGCCTTTACTCTGGCCCTTCCGTCCACTGCCAACAACAAATTGAATGACAAATATTTACTTACTATTGACTGGGAAATGGGTAACTGACAGTCATTCCTTCTGATTCGGGTCTCCTTGTAACAACAGTTCCTAACTGGGAGGCACGGGAAAGGTCACAGAACACCCAATAGGCATTTAATTCTCTTTCCAACTGAAATTTGAAATTTTCTTGTCTTTTTGGCTACCGTTGGGAAACAAGGCAGTGATCTTAGTTCAGCTCTCAATGAGAAGGTGTCTATGCCTCCAATGCCCTTACAGTTGATATTTGCAGACATCATATTTACAGTCTCAGTCAGGTTAGGAACCGACACCAAAGCTGACATTTATGTCTAACATCAAGATATGTAAATAAGTAATAAAGTTACTGGAAAGAAATCCCCAATTTCAAGGTTTAAATTAACCTTTATATTCAAATAAGATCGAACAACAACATCATAGGAAATCAGATACAAAACATACAGCTGGGGATGCCTTTCAGAGTACAAGGCCTTGTACTGTCATGGCACCTGGACCAGCACAGGAAGGATCAGATAAAGCCCAAGAAAAAAGCAGTGCAGGAGCTATGGATTTTACAGAACACATTCTAGGGTTTGACCTAAGCAAACCCATTTCAACCACCAATGAGAATTTGGATTTAGCTGATGAATGAAAAATTAATAAAGGTCCAAAGTGATAGTGGAGAAGATTAACAGTGGGTGAATCTGCAATATGCTTATTGCCTGCAACAGTTTGGCTTCTCCTTGTTGAAGAGGAATACTGTGAGGAGCTCGTATATGACTTTATATGAACTAAATGGCAGGCAGCAACTCTCATTGAGAGGGAATAAGGATGATAAACACATCAGAGGATGATATACATCATTCTCATTTCTGATGTTTCTACTGATCTAGAGGAAGAAAACACTAAAAAGAACCTCCTCAGAGTTTAACTAGAATTTTATCACGTGGAAACTTTCATATTTAAAGGAAATGCATTTGTTAAACTTAGAAATTAAACAGAAGGAATTACAGAACCTCAATATTGCTTCTGTTTTACTCAGTAAACAGGATTGCCCAATGGTTGTATAGAATGGACTGGTACAAGGTTTATTTGCCAGCCTTTCCTATGATGTTATATAGGTAACAACAGTGTTTTGTCAGCAGAATTTGTTGCTTTTGGGAGCACACAGAAAGCCTAGCAATAACCTGAAAACTGAACATACACACTGAACAACAGCACAGCTTGCAGCATAATAGTGTCTCAGACTTTCCCTCATACTGATAACCTTTATTCAGTCTACAGAAATTGCAACAAGGAAAGAGATTGATATTTACTTTGGAAGGCATGCTGTCAACATTTATAAACTAATTCTGAAGAAAAGTCCAGAGCTATATAGGTCTACACATAGGTTTTCAAGCCTAGAAATCACCCACTTAAATTAGAATTTCCTCATCTCCTTCAAAAGACCACATTTCTAGCCACAACTCCCCTTCAATGTTTCATCAGAGCAAGTTCTGGGTAAGCACTTTTCTAAGAGCCTGGAAGATCAACATCAGGATTGCCTTGTGCAAGCCTAGAATAACACCAGAACCTGTCATTCCAAGGGGCTTGGCCAAAGTCATGACTGAGGTTCAGGCTGCTGGAGGCACCATGTAAGCTTCTATGTCTAACATTTGAAGAGTGAAGCTGAGCGGACACACAAAACCAGAAGTCTCCTTTGCTGCCTACACTATTTAGGCAAGTGCATTTATTAGCCACCTAGCAGCAGCAGCAGATCCTCAGGTGCCAACAGTAGAGGTGCTGGAGCAGAACAGATACCTGAATGCAGGCAGGGAACTGGGGAGGAAGGTAGGTGTCCTCCAAACTGGAATACAGTAATGGTCATTTTGAAGGTTGGCTGTGCTGCAGCCCTTTTGGTGCCCTGACAATACTGATAAAGCAACAAAAATTGAAGAGTTTCTAAAGCACTATTTTGTTGTTCCTGTGTGGATACCAATATATCTAATTGCAAAAGATTATGGAACACATTCCCCATAGTTTATAACACCCATGGATCAAAGGAAGCAATTAACTTCCTGAAGGTTAATGCCATTTGGTTGCTGACATATGCAGTGAACAATAATATGATATAAAGACAAATTCCTCACCTGGTGTGAAGCAAAATAGTTTCTGCATTTATATGCATTTAGCTTTTACTTCATTCCAGATCCTCTGGAATACATAAGCTATTCCTTGTCCAGTAATTCTTAAGTTACGCCCCCTCACTTTACCACTCATTTTTAGGAACAGGTTTTATATTTCTTGGGTTTATGCTTGCAGAATCCCTTCTACTTCAATTTGCCTTAAGGCAGATGTAACCATGCTGTAACCATGTGTTCACTTACTGGAGCCACAGTAAATCTTTTTAAGGATTGAAAATATCATTGGCAATGTTGGCCTACCTTCCTAAGAAAAATAGTGTCCTGACAGGCATCTAAAGCAAGTGCAGCTGCACTAACTCTGGGTGGGAATTTTCCTTAGGGGAATCTGGCTTCACTTGTTAAATTCTGTGCTGGATACCTCAGAAAATGCCTCCATTTTCTAAGAGTAAGAAGAAAAATACAAAAGCAAACAGGCAAGAGTGCAAGCCTACACATAGGGCAGAGAAGGTGGTAGTTTAGGACCACTTTGCCCTACATACTGCATAAATAATTGGCAATAAAAACTTCAGAAACCTTAGACTACACACAGTACTAGGTAGGAAATATTTCAATAAGGCTTACATGCAAAAATATTTGCTTTAGCCCTTAGAAATGCAAACCAGTTTGGGTTGGAAGAGACCTTAAAGCTCATCCAGTTCCAGCCCCCTCCCACGGACAGGGACACCTTTCACTACAGCAGGTTGCTCAAAGTCCCCTTCAACCTGGCCTTGAACACTGCCAGGGATGGGGCAGCCACAGCTTCTCTGGGCACCCTGTGCCAGTGCCTCAGCACCCTCACAGGGAAGAACTTCCTCCTAATGTCTAGTCTAAATCTCCCCTCTGACAGTTTGAAGCCATTCTCCCTTGTTATATCCCTATATAACCTTTTCCAAAGTCCCTCTCCAGATTTCTTATAGGCCCTCTTTAGGTATTGGACCATCTTGTGTAGCTAATACCCGATATTAACCCCCTCTCATTCCATTGGCTGATTGTGAGTATATCATAAAACATTACAATACAATAAAACAAGGATGAAACATAGGTATGAGACACCAGACTGGAACTTGCTTCCTTGTTTAGATGCTTTTTTCCATAATTAACTCTTGTTACTAATTCTTTACATGTGGCTTTACGAACAGGAGTTGGGAGTATCCTCAGTGATCACCTAGCGTTACATTGCATAATACACACATGGAGGCTGAAACAGTCAAAGCTGTAAAGATCCAGACACTTAAATCTCCTTGACCATCATTAAAAAAGAGATGTTAGAAAGAGATACCAAGCTCAACATAGATGTTCAAACCTCCTCCGCTTATTTCAAAGTCTCCTAAATAGGTGGAGGAACATGTAATATACTGCTTCACCCCTAAAAAAACAAACCCATGCTCAACAGGAAGCTTCATAAAAGGACTTTAGCCTCTGTCAGTGTAAACTGGACAAACTGACAGTGATTTTCAAACAATTCCTTGCCTGAAACCTGTCCTGGTCACACTGGGGTAATATCGCTTTTTCAGGATTATTTTATTGTCCTTAAAGGTGTATTTTAGAAACTACAGATGAAATTTATTGCAGTCAATAGAGAAACAGTGGTCCAGCATCTGAATCACTCCTTACAGTGATTCAGGGAAGAGCTCACAGGAGCAGAAGCCAAGCTGATACTGAACTTAAAAAATTCAGCTCATATTCACTGTATGTATTCCTAGCTGAAGCCCCAGCAAGAACATCCCTCAAGAGGTTCTTCTTACAATGTCCCTAGGAGATGAGCACTTGAATTCTGGCTCCAGTATTGCTACCTCAATAAGAAAGGAACATCTAACAACTCAGACCTTTGTTACAATGCTTTTATGTCCTTGCTCTAATTTCAGAGAGCTTATTTTCAAAACAAAGTTATTTTGCTTCCTTCCTCCCACGTTTTGTATGAGCTGCTGAAATTATGCTTTTTATTGAGCAGACCTTCTGTTACAGTCCTAATTACAGCACAGCAGACCTGTCTCAGGGGCAGCCTTGATATAGAACCTACCCTGCAGAGAACTGCCACTATGAAAACTTGAATATTTTTGTTTCTTGACCCAAGTGCTCAAGAACTGTCATTTTACTGTCACATTCACAAGATCTTTTGTGCCTTTAATTCACTGCATAACTAAAGCTTTCTGTACAACTGTAATCCTAAAGGACTGAGAAAACTTCTCACCCTACAGTCTGTATATAACACTATAAACTAATGTGATTTAAAAACTTCATTATTGTACATAAGTAGCAGAAGTTTTCTCCGTGATGAGATGCAGTGTTTTGTGCCAGGTTAAGCTAGGTGCCCATGAATTATTCCCAGGGTTACTATATTAAAAAGCATCAACTGGTAAGATAGCTCATGTTTTAGTGAACAGAATTTGACAACTGTTTTTAAGCACTATAAACAGCAACTGTTTTCGCCTTCATTTTAAAGTATAAGACAACACAGTATTTAGCTTTCTCAGACTGACATGATTCAGAGATCAGAGCATATCTAGGTATTTTAGTATCACAGAACGTCAATTTGAACCCACCATTGCTCCTCACTGCATACTAAACTACAAGCTATGTTAAGCTGCACAATTAGTTGTCCTCTGATTTTACCAGTGCCAGCCCATCACAACTGTACCCTACTACTGCAAAGGGGTAATCCATAAAGCACCTCATCTTCACGCTTTTCACATGCATTATACCAAAATATCTACACAAGCAATTTCCAAGGGACAGGCATCTGTGGGCAGCATGGAGTCTGTAGTGCTCAGGATCTTACCATTCAGGACTGGACATTTCAGTGATTACAGCCCAAACCACAATGCTACAGTATTTGTAGAGGGTAAAAATCACTAACTCAACCTGAATATAGCTTTTAGCAATACTCCATACTCCGTTGATTTCCATATTGCACATTACTGCATTGCAGCAGCATTCCCATTCCAAGGCTCTCGCCCTCCCTGCATGGCCTGGGCCTCTGTTCAGTGTGAAACGCACATCCTTTTTGTTGCAGCTGCACCTGAAGGCATCTGTTCTCATGCCCAAAACACCAAGATTTGATAGAATCATAGAATAGATAGGGTTGGAAAGGACCTTAATAGCATTTGGTTTTATACTATAACTTGTAAAACTTCATCTCCTTAACCAAGCTAGGGAAGGCACCGCAGTTCTATGGCTACAAAACCTAAATTCAGATGATAGTACCCACATGCTGTGAGCCACAGCAGGCAGCTACTTGGCATGTGCAGACAGTGAGTTTTCCTTTGAGTCACCAATACCTATTTATTCCTACCTTGCCTACCTCAGCTCAGAGGTGACACTTCTCCCTGCAAAGTAGGACATTAATCCTGTCATTACAAACTTGACACTGAAATATGAACTATGAACTACTCCACTGTGAAGCCACCTTTAAAAAAAACCCAGATGTTGCACATCTGATGCTTAGTATGCACCCAACAAGAACAGCCCAGATTTCCAGCTCCAATGTGTCAGTTTTCCTTACACTTAGAAGTTACCATAGAAGTTGTGGATAAATGTGCTTGTACTTGGTGAAGACTGATTAAAATCATTCCAGAAGTTAATGATAGCCATTTTACACCAGACTGTGCAATTGGAGCCAGAGGGAGACTTCAGAAAACATCTAATGCTTCAATGTTCTACAAGCAAAACATTCCATTTGTTAATATTTTAAGAGGAAAATTAGATTAGTACAACAAAAATATTGTACTTGTGAGTCATCAGAGTAACCCAAACTGCTATTCCAAATGTCCTAACAATGTATTTCAAGAAGCTGCTAGGTGCCACAACACAAAACCAGAAAAGTACACCGGATACTGGTATACAGCTGACATAGATGCATCCATACAACACACCCACATTTTTCCACACACTGTGTCCTGAGATGCACTACATAGAACCGCTGGTTGGAGTCTTCCTGCATGTATGCTGGCACTACTGCACTGGATTCAGTGGGACTGGACTGGCACAGCAGAAGAAAACTGTTCTTCCCTGCGGTCTTTTCCTAGGAACATAACAATCAAGCTTCCTGTCAGTGTAGCTAACTGCAAAAAGCCACAGACCTTGGGTTTATCTGGAGCCATCAACACATGTTTGTGGAGAAACTCTGAAGAATGTTCAGGTTTCTCAGCCCTACATGCTTCAAGCAATTTAACACTTGGAAAGAACGCATTCTTAAGTGAACACTGTAAAAACATCATTTTCTGCAGCCGTCTGCATCTTTTTTCTGCTGTAACCACACATACTTGAGAATGACTCATGCCCATGACAGGAGCTTGGAATTCCCATGTCCCAAGCTACAAGCCAAGACAGCAAGTTATCCAGTTTCCAGTCTCCTCCTGTTTTCAATCCAGCATTTCCTCTCATCCAAACCTGCTTTCTGTATAGCATTTTACATTCCAAAAGCTTCCAAGATAGCCACCTTCTGCTTTTTATACACAGAGGAGAAACTGTGGCTGCTCTAGTCATGGATTAATGATCATATTTCAAGACAACCCAAAGCTAAAAGGTCACCCCAACTTGTTTGGGAAGGACCATAGTTTAGAGGAATTATTTATATACACATATAAACAAACCACAAATCAGCTCTGCTTATATCTTGACATTTTCTGTTCCTGACCATCAAGCCTGCAGGAAGCTCTGTGTTAGCTCATTCCTTGAACAAGGAATTTTACAAGGCTAAGAACATGATGCTTCAAGTATTAGCAATTAGCATCCTCTAAAGGTCTCTGCACATGGCTCACAGACACTACATATTTGTTCCAATAAGCTGATATTCAGTTACAAAAAACATTGGATGATTCTCTCCTTTAGCTGGGAATGCAATTAGTGTAGTTGGCTGTTAATCTACACATAACAGGGACCTGGGAGATTCTCAGCAGGCATGCAACTCCTCTGGCCTCGGAGGATCCATGCTAGCTTACACCAGCACTAAATCCAACCTGTAGTGCCTGGTGCTATTGTTATAGCACTCCCTGCTCCTCTTCCCTCAGAGTGAAAAAGAAAGCTGGAGATGAATTACAGATGCACACAAAATCTTCCAAGCCACATTCAATTTGGTTTCTTTATCATCACTTAGTCCAGATACCATGAAATGTTCAATTGCGTGAAGGCACGGACTCAGATGTCATATTAATGTTATCTATTATTCTGGACCTTTGGGAAGGGAGAAGGGGAAAGCAGCTTTCTCTCTCCCAAGCTGCATATTTTTAACATCTGCTATTTTAATGCAATTTAAAAGAAAATATTTCTGAGCTGTGGAGCAAAAAGCTTTTTGGATGGCAGAGTCCCACAGAGCCTGAATTAGGTGGTTCAGGTCACAGAAATCTCTTATTTCAGCCTTTTTTTAAGAGGAGCACAATACCTGGGGAGAAAGTTCTGCTTGTTTGCCTCTAGCAACATGCAGTATAGAAGAATGAGGATTTATTTCAAGCTACATTTTATACACTTTAAAAAGCTGACTGTTTAAAGATGTTGAACACCAGACTGAGTGGGATTTTAACCCCTTCCTGGCAGTGTGCAGAAGAATCCCTGACAACCAAGCCAGAAGACTTCCTGTATCACCTGCCCTGCACACAAGACTAAGGATGGAATCTGTGTCCTAAGGCACAATGCAAAGGAGAAAACTCCTTATCTCGAGCTTGCACACGCTGCTGTGGCCTTTTACATGGTGGAAGCCTGGATCTCAGCTGTGTCTGCACAGAGGATTCCCGGCACACTTGAGCTGGGCTCACTGGCGAGCCAAGCGCATTTTCCACGCAAGGGATTTCCCGTCTAACTGTCCATACAGCCAGCGACACGGAATCAAGAGGATTCAGCTAAAATAGCCCCATCTCCTGACTCTTGCTAGTATTACACCGGACTATCATTCAAATAAGTGCTTTGTCTCTATTTTAGATCTTCTACAGAGGTTTGTAAGACTAAGAGGTTTCCCTTACAAATACGTTTTTAGCATCCAACTAGCTTGTTAAAAAGAGCAGACCACTGCAGACGTGATTCCCACAAAGCTTCCTGCAGAGCAGGCCGCCCTCCACATGCCATTCCATATCTCTGTTCAGAGAATGTGCTCCCCAGCCATTGCTAGTAAATGTCTTCCAGTGAAAGTGCTGGCACCTTGCAGACAAGATCAGGTCTCGATAAATTCCTAGCACACAGCTCCCTACAAAACAGGGTGGGGAAACAGTTGGAATGCTGAGAAACAGTGGCTTAACTTAAGTGACTCACCAAGGTAGCACCCACCACATCACAACCCTTTCCAAACCAGTACACCCCACTGCCCAGGGCCAGTCAGACACCTCACACTGTGGCAGTGCCCCTTCAGAACTGAGGGCTCTTCAAGAAGCTCAACTGCATTTGCCTTTTGTGCTAGAAACATGGACTTAATCATGAAAATCTGACGCAACAGATCTCATGGGTTGTTTGTACACTTAATACAGAAAGGCTGTCTCTAATTTTGTTGGTTCCCACTAACAGTCAGTGCAAAAGGATGAGGTATTGGTGTTAT
>JANHGB010013490.1:0-22939 GCA_026283785.1 Coracopsis vasa
GCAGGGACACCTTCCACTAGAGGAGGTTGCTCCAAGCCCTGTCCATCCTGGACTTGAACACTGCCAGGAATGGGGCAGCCACAGTTTCTCTAGGCAACCTGTGCCAGCACCTCAGCACCCTCACAGGGAAGAATTTCTTCCTAATGTCTAATCTAAATCTACCCTATTTCAGTTTAAAGCCATTATTGACTTTTGAAGAGTTTACCTCTTCCAGAGTTCAAGTAAAAGTGCAATGCTTGAAAAGCAGGATATGAATGTGTCTTTTAAATTACCTTGAGAACCTAAAGATATCTTGATAGCATTAGTAGTTGGTGATGGATGCATTCATCCTAAATCTCAACTTTGCTGCTGCAGCAAGTCCTGAAAATTAGCATAACAATCCCAAAGAACAAATGGGTCCCTAGCTGTAAGTTTCTCAGCTACTGATTTTTTCATTCATTACTGTGATTTTGTTTTATTCTGGTGTTTTGCCACAGATCTTTTGTTCCTATGATACAATATGCACTTAAAATGATCTCATTTTGTATTTGTTTTTCAATAAACAGAATGTGTTACACAAATGTGCCATATTCTTGATTGTATTATAAAACAAAGACAATGTTCTAAATGACACAAATAATTAGATTTTTAATATTCATTATTGTATATGTATTATTTTTATTCATGATAGCCTATGTTATAGCTATAAGGATAATAACGTGATGTCTTATATACTATATTGCATTAGGTTTCCACAGCAAGATTAGGAAGCAATCCTAAAAATATCCAATCCTAAGTATAACCAGATACATTTCTATTTCATTTTTGTTGTATCACATAAATAGAATGGCTATAATTTTATACTAGTAGCAGATCTAATTTGAGTAAGAACACTTCAGGTAGGCTGGGACAAATTAAAGCATAAAAGTGGGAATGTGTGAAGGAAACATATGCTTCCATTTCAAGATTTATGGTATTTAGCTGTGGCAGTGTTAAAGTCTTGCTGCGTTTTCATATGGAAGAAAATACTAATATTCAAATGTCCTTAACACAAACAGCCAGTGATCAACTGGAGATTGCTTTGGCAGAAGCTGTTGTCCTCTACATGCAGGATAAAAACTCAACATGATCTTTTCCCCTTGACAATGCATTCTTACAGTGAGCTGCATGATACAGAGCTGAAGAAAAACAGAGTGGAACAGACCCTATAAGGTCATCTAATCCAACAGTTTGCGAAAGGAAAGAGTCCAGGGGACATTAATACCTGCTGAACTGCCTTGCCAGAAAATTGGAAACACTGCCCCCAGTAATGGCCTTTTCTTATTCCTACAGACATCTCCTTTGATGTAAAGCATTATGGGATGCAAGTGCACCAGGACAGAGCTCACTGTAGGACTTGAGCTTTTGCCCTAAAGCTGTAAGACAATATATAAAATATTTATCCCACTTCAGGTCATGCAGGTTGCCTTTACTCATCCTGTATCTTGTTTGTTAATATTCACCCACCCTAAAGAATATGAATAGTTACGTTATGCTTTTAGAATCTAAGTGTCTATACAAGTGCCTATTTACCCTTTCTTATATTAAACATGAGATAAAACCTAACTTTACCCCCCACTATACTATTTTGTGTGGTATTGATTCTTTTTCAAGTTAATTCAGGGCTCATAGAAGATGCTAAGTTGGCACCACTGTATCTATTATCTTTTTAGATGTGCAATGAGTAAGTCGCGTGTAAAGAAGTCCACTTGTTTTCCACACTGCTGTTCTAACATGTTTCAGTCTTTGACAGTTGTGAAAATAATACTAGCAATATTATCTCCCAATTAGCCCCTTTTTACCTAAAAAGGTTAATGGTTAGTCTATTTTTCCTTTAAAACCTCCCGCAATAAAGATGCTGCAGACTAATGGTCTTCTGTGTCTCACTAAATGTAAAGGCCAGAGGAAGGCACTTGTGAAAGGTTAACATAAAAGTTATGGGCTTTTGAAGAATAAACTCAGAATAAAATCTTCATAGTTAAAATGTTAATGCTTCAGTCATTTTAGTGAGATTGCCATGCACTGCACTCTGCAGTGGGTGAAGTTCAGAAAACAATATTCAATCTCAAAATTGCTCCAAATGGAAAGCACTCCAAAAGCAGGTGCGGAGAGTATTATTACTACAGGTGGTATGATAAAAGATCTTAATTCAACATAAAAAATGAAGTCAAAAGAGGTGCCTGTCTAATTTTTCTTTCCTATTGTAAACTTACAAAACCTTAAAAGAATTTAATATTAGATGAGGAAAGCAAAGAGTATAATTTGAGAAACAAGTTATTTTCTTCTTAAAGAATGAAACTGAAGTCTGTGGGCTATTTGGGGCACTAATCTTACAGGCTGGTTCATCCATATCAAGGAGCTTTAAAGATCTGGATTTATGCCATTTCATTGCTTTGGTTGTGCTGAGATTGAGAGGACTAATATTCATGTCCTTCAGAAGAAAAATGCTTCACAATGTAAGCTATTGTTAATAAAACTAAGAGAATGTAGCCCACATATTCATTTCAAAGATATAAAACTACATTGAATATGTCACTCCAAAAACAGATGAGACATTGGAAGAAAAAATTAATAAATATAAGCTAATTTAGTATTCATTTAATCTTTGTTGCAGTGAGCTTTTACTTACTGAGCTCTTAATTTCTATTTTCTTTCAGGGTTTCTTGGTTTTATTTCTGTTTTGGTTTGGGGTTTTCTGATTAAAGAATAGAAACCCATACATCATTTTGTACTGATTACTTTCATCCAGATCTGCTGATGCAGCAGGAGTCTTTCCTGGAGTAATTTCTAACCTTACTTAAAAAAACCCAGCATCAACCTCCATCCTTAAAAACCACAAACCCCTGTAGCCTCACACACAGATAGTGATGTTTGTAATGTTTCTTTTTCCTAATAGAGAAAGAAGCAGCCCAGGAAGTCGGAATCCATTTCTGATCCTTCAGAGTCCTAGAATCAACTCTTCAAAAAGGCTCTAATATTAGAAATTTTGAAACAAATTAAAGGTTATCATGCTTTAAAAAATGTAAAAAATCATATTATATTAACAAATCCTGTGTGGTTTTTAAGCTATTTTAGGACCCCCAAATTGAAGCTCTTGATATAGTCCTGTATGTTTCCTGTGCTATGTCATTGAACACTTCCCGTGATATGGAATTTCTTAGTAACTTTTGTTCCTCCTACAAATTTTGTTGTAAGGGAATTAGTTATAATGTACAACAGTGTGCAGATGTAACAGTAAAACATGCTGAGAAAAGCTAAGGTCCCTATAAAAGATTAATCATTTGCCTTCGTTTACAAGTACCTGCAAACCCTGAGCTGAAAACAGCTCTACAATACCAGTTGTAGTGGCTGATTCAACAACTCGGTCTTAAAGTCCAGCCCCTGAGAAAAGTTCAAGAAGGAAGTTTAGGGTCATTTTGGTAATTAAACCTTCTTAACACACTGGGAGAAAGCAATGAAGAGCTGGTAGTGTTGGATAAAACTGTATCTTAGAGTTAAAGACAACATGGCACTAGCAGCAGAGTGTTAGGGTGTAGTAAGGATCCACAACCTTGTTAGTGCCATATTAGATCTAGGCTGTCTGGTGGGTTTAGAGCCTGTTGTTTTGATTTCTCTCTGTAAAGAACACAGATGCTTTTTATGAACGTAATGTAGGACAGTTTGGCTTGGGTTTTAGTATTTGCTTCATAATGGGGCCTGTGAGCAACATGCAATAATCCACTGGAATCTGTTAAGACAGGGGCTCTTTTCATGTCCTGACAACGTTTATTGACATTATGATGCTTTGGTAATAGCTGTGACTCCATTGTGCGAAAGGTTGTGCAAGCGTTTAACTTCAAACATATGTGCAGACCTCTTATGATGGCCTCTAGGAAGCACATTGATAATGGGGACAGAACAATGCAGAAACCTTCACCAGAATGAGTTTTCTGCATGTTCTTACTTTGTCAAGACTGTGTAAGTCTGTGGAGTGTTATCATCTGCTTCAGTGAGCAAAGATATCCTCCAAGAACAGCTTCTCTGCCATTTTCTATGGCAGTGCTTCATTTAAGTAGGACTCCTTTAGTACTAGCAAATTAGAGTAAAATTGTCTCACACCAGCACTAAAGACAGATGGATAAAGAACTGCAGAGATTTTCTGCGATGGTTATTTTTTAGGTGGCTGGTCCCAAGAAATGGAAGCCAAAGCCGACCATATGCTTTCTGTGCAGCACTGTGGGGAGAACTATTTCCCTTGGTGAGATGCTCCAAAGACTTGCAGATTTACTAGGGCACTGTTAGTACCTCTGATCATCGGAGAAGTCCAATTTTTGTGTCCTCTGCAATTTAGGCACCACAGTCAGTTCTGTAAAGGAGCTGCTTACACACAGCCTCCTCAGAGCCCAGAGTCAAAACCAGTTCATGAGGGAAGATGCCTCATCTGAAAGAATGGCAAAAAACTTGTGCTAAAGGCATGGTGATGCCCTCCTTGTATAAAATAACCTGCTGATTTTAACAATCACAAATGCTTTTACACTAATGCCTTCAGTTAAGTGTGTGGAGTCCTGAAGTCCTGACTTGGCCTCAAGATTCTTTCTTATTTAAATCCATTGACTATTGAATGCAAAACACAGTGGCCTGTAGGTACATTCAAAGTGTTCCCCTGTGTTGAAAAGGAGGGAAGATTCATATGGCAGGAGGAGAAATGATGTGAAAGAGTGAACTGCTAGCTGACTAGAGTACCTTTCTAAGAGGGGAAAATCTTCCCAAATCATACAAGTCAGTTTTCAGCAGGTTCTGGGTAAATGCTGCAACTGCTGGGCTATTATAATGACAGATACTGCTGCAGCTTGGTTTTTATAAAGAAAGAAGCTACAGAAGGCAACTTCCAAACCAGATGTCTGGAATACTGTGCATTGCCCTATGTATTTACTGGATCCTGATAGAGCTCATGCTTCAGGCTATTGGGGGAAGAAAGCAGAACCACACCTGCTTGGAAAAAAACCCACCATATTTGTATACAGAATGGAGTTACCATAAAAATATCCTCAGGTTGGTTTTTTATATGTACTTTTCTTTTTAATTGTTCTATGAGTCTATGACTCTATGACTATTCCTAAATCCTACAGCTAATTTAGTTATAAAATTAACTTAAACACCTAGTGAATCCATTTTCTATGTATATAAGGAATGCAAAACGTCTCACAATCAATCCTGCAGGAATGTAGACTTTCCCATTCCATTTGTTCTGCTGATGGAAAGATGCAGAGAGACAGCAACTTGCAACATATCTCAGCATCTCCATGTATATAATGTATCTTTATTTTTTGGGGGAGGGGGATAAAGTGTTGGGGTTGAGATAAGCATTTGTATTGATAAACCCCACATAAATAAACAGGAAAAGCATTTACAGAGAAGTCCTCAGAGCCTTGTGTATTACAACAGGAACACCACAGCATGCCAACTGACAGTAAACAATCTGTGTGCATAATTCATTTTATTTGAGGGAAGATGTGAGGAAAACGCAATGTACTGAAAAGTACTTTTGTTTTTGTTAAACTAAGGGAACCCCTTGGGATGTCTTACCCCATTTATCACTCCCCTTTGAGAAGCAGGCAAAGCTGTGTAAGCCTCGGTGTACGTGTGCGTTTCTAGTGTCTCTAGGACAACAGAATAGCATCACATTAGGCTTTCGAAACAGCTACATTTCTTCATTGTTCTCGTGTCACCTTTCCCCAGTTAAAAGTACTCATCTGCATGATTTATAGCACATAACTAGGTACATGGTCTATTTATGCATTCTGGTTTTCACCATCGTTTTTGTTTTGCCCTTTTCCATAAAAATGCATATAAATCCAATAACTCTCCAAAGAATAAATTTGAAAAAGATGAAAAAAAAAATGTCCTTTGAGCCTATCTTTTAGCTTTACAGCTACTACATTATCAAAATGGGAGAAATGACAGCAACTTCCAGACAGTAAAGGTAAGAAAGTGCATATTTTCTCATCTTATTTCTTGCATGGAAAAAAAGAATCTATTTCTGTACCTTGGTAAAAGCAGGCAGAGCTGCAGTTGGTTTTAAGGTAATTTTCAGGAATAATGCAGCTGATTTTGTTTTGATTGGTGCAAATCAAAACCCAAATTATGCTGTGAATGGAATTAAGCTCATGTTAGCAGTTAAATACATCAGGACAAATACTGTTATTCTTATTTCTAAAACAAAAACTCTACTCAAAATGAAGAGTATAATTAATTCTAGATGAGAGCTTCTACCAGGTCATGACATTGTACAGAATATTGCTGAGTTATTAATTATGATGATTACTCTGTTCAGTTGCAAGAGGATTGTAGTTCACAAGCAATCAACAGTTGTTTATAGGTTTCTACTCCCACCAACTTGTAGAAACAATATTTTTCCTTACAGCAAAAAAGAGAAAGAACCAAAAATACTCAGTCCTGTACAAGTTTATGTTCCAAACAGTGAAGGTAGGTGAGCTTCGTTTGGTCCAGATCTCTCTGGAACTGTCTGCCCTGAATGGCTTCATTTGTAGTAACAACATTGGAAATTTAACCTGTTGCATGCTCTCTGATGAGCTACTGGGTGCAACTGATTCAAGAAACCGGTTCTACTTGCCCGTAACCCCAGAAGTCTGAGGCTAAGTGAACAACTGAGTTGTTTAATAAAATCAATGGAACTATTTCCTAGCTGCAGGTTACCTCTGGCACCAAGACTGGAAATGGCAGCTTAAAAAAATGAACTTTCTCTGTATATAATTATTAACCCTCATGAGTACAGAAATGAAAACACATTTGCGTTATTGTGGCCTTTCAGTACTTAAAAGGGGCCTATAAGAAAGATGGGGAGAGACTTTTTAGCAGGGCCTGTTGTCATAGGATGAGGAGTGATGGTTTTAAACTAAAAGAAGGGAGATTCAGGCTGGATGTGAGGAAGAAATTTTGTACAGTCTACACAAAGTATGTGAGGGAGGACCCAGGGACCTACAGCCCTGTTAGTCTAACCTCAGTTCATGCACAAATTAGGGAGAAGATTACACTGGGTGCTATTGAAAGGCATTTAAAGAATAATACAGTCATCAGGCACGGTTAACATCATTGCATGTTGTTAAGAGCATTGTCCAAATGCCTCTTAAACACTGACAGGTATTTGGACTTGTTAAATTTCATCCTATTAATCATAGCACAATGCTCCAATCTATCTAGACCCCTCTGCAAGGCCTCCTGTCCCTCAAGAGAATCAACAGCACCTTCCAGTTTGGTATCATCAGCAAACTTGTTCATGGTGCATTCAACTCCTGCATCCACATTGTTGATAAATATGTTGAACAGGACTGGTCCTAGAATTGAACCTTGAGGAGCAGCACTGGTGACTGGTAAGGAACAACCAGCCAGATGTAGCCCCTTTCACTACTAGCCTTTGAGCTTTGCCCTTGAGCCAAGTCTTCACCCACCACTCTGTGATCCTACTCATCCCACAGCTGGACAACTTATCCAGAAGGATGCTGTGAGGGACAGTATTACAAACCTGACTAAGATCCAGAAACACTACATCTACCACCTTCCCCACATCCACTGAGTTGGTGACCTTATCAGAGAAGGGTAGCAGATTAGTTAAATAGTACTTTTATGAACCCTTGTTGACTGTGCCTGATGACTGTATTATTCTTTAAATGTCTTTCAACAGCACCCAGTGTAATCTTCTGCATGATCTTTGCAGGAACTGAGGTTAGACTAACAGGGCTGTAGGTCCCTCGGTCTTCTCTCACATCCAGCCTGAATCTCCTCTTAGTTTAAAACCATCACCCCTCATCCTATTGCAACAGGCCCTGCTAAAAAGTCTCTTCTCATCTTTCTTATAGGCCCCTTCTAAATAATGAAAGGCCACAATAGGGTCTCCCAGAGCTTTCTCTTCTCCAGGCTGAACAACCCTAACTCTCTAAGACATTCCTCATAGAAGAGATGCTTCATCCCTCTGATCATTTTTGTGGCCCTCCTCTGGACCCTCTCCAACAGATCCATAGCTTTACTGTCCTGAGGACTCCAGAGCTAGACCTCTCTAAAGCATCTTAGAAGAGTTTCATTACAACAGTACCTAAATGCATGACACTCATACATTGATTTATCTCTACAACACTGTCATAATTTGAGAATTAACCTTTTGTGGATGAAGATCCAAAGCACAGAAACTTGCCCAAAGATAAACTGTGACAGAGCAGTGGATTAACTTCCAGCTAGCACCGCACAGAGCAAACTGTCTTTCTCTGGTGCCCTGGTATATGTCCATAATGTGACCTGGCCTAACTCGGCCAACACTGGAGCATTGCAGAGTGCAAGCCAGTTGCAAAAGCAGAACTATTTAATGTCATTATCTCAGGTTTCAGCTCCTATCCATTGTCTCAGGTGACCTACTCTTAGGAGCACAGCTATCAACCATGGACCTGATGTGCATTTCCTAGCTTTGAGTGGAAGCAAAGTTAAAGTCAGAGGTTTCCACCCGCCTGAGCACATGCTCTGGGCACAGACACCTATGCCAGATGATATCGGATTGTCCCATGGATTAACCAAGAAGACTCACTAATATTGAAACCTCTGCACCAAAGAGGAGTTTCAATTGAGATGTGTATTGTGTTTCTCTCAGAGTATTTTGTGTAGTAAGCTAAATAATTCAATGCATACTGTACCTTAAAGTCATTCCTATTGGGTTCTTTGCATTATAAGTGCTTCTATGCTTCACGCTATCAGCAGATCTTTCTGTGTTAATTGTTGTTAGGCAGTTAAAGGGGATGATGTGACATTTATCTGTAATTAGAGGAGGGTGTGTTTCTATCTTCAGGTGAAAAAAGGCAAATAACCTGCATGTAAAATGTTGTGGGTAACAGCAGAAATGGCAAATATTATATGCATGATCAGCTTCAGGAATTAAACTCTCGTATGTATGGACCAATAGAGATTATAAAGCATTTATTAAAATACAATTTTTCATATGCTGTTTTTATTAGAAAAATAACAAAAATCCTGAATAAATCTGTATTTTCCAAGTTTATTGCAGCTTTTACAAATCTAATGCATTAGACAAGAATATTAAGTAAAGCCTTCTCTGACTGTGATACTGTATGAGTGAGAGTCAAATTTTTGTATGAAGTTCCTTCAGAATCATAGAATCCATGGGTGAAAAAGACCTACAATGGTCTTCAAATTGAAAAGAATTGTTAATCACATGAATAAAAAATAGTTAAGTTTATCTGGAAGAAAAATTAAGTTGGCTTTTGTGGACTTTTATTCTGATGAGAGACAGTATAAGAACAGGATGTGTCTTGTGTGATTTCTGATTTTCATCCGTGTTGCGCATAGCTTTGTTTCTGCTTGTGAGGTTATAATCAAAGGGATTGATGCAGTGGAAAGTGAATAAATCACAAAATCTAATAAAAAACAAATTTAAGGGGTTTGGTCAAATGAAAAGAGTCATATTTTATTACCACTTTCAATTTCTTCTCTTTCATAGCAGTTTGCAGTTTTGAAAGATAAGACAGTCCTTAATTCCTAATTTACAAAGAAGCTCCTGCATCATCACATAAAATTTGTTTTGCTCATAATAGCTCTCATTTTGTTATAGCATGGGCAAAGATAGATGATGCTATACCAAAAAAACCCTCCAAAACAACAGACCAAACCACTTCACTGTTGAGTTACCAGCAAAACTCACACATCGCTTTTAGTGCAAACAATTTCGATGCTATTCTTGGTAGGTACAAATGCATCAGCCTCTAAATATAAAGTTATAACTGTAACGTGCTGTATTTTCTGTGTTGACATGTTCTTGTCTGAGAGTTGACCCGCACACAGCACTGTTAAGGGAAGTTTCCCAGCGTGATGGTGATGGAGGCCTGCAGAAGCAGGCAAGACTTTGCTCATGCCCTTGCTAAGTGACAACACTGCCTCCCGGTGGCTTCCTCTGTCCTTCATTCCTGACTGACATTTTAAACCTGGGTTTTGGCTGAAGCAAATTGTGTTGTTTCTGTTGTATTTTGAATGCTTAATGCACACAAGCAAGCACTCTCCTTTCTTGTATCCCACAAGATATAACTACATCCATACGTGCATTTGCAGGATGCTTTTTCTGGCTTTTTCACATGATTATTCTACTACAATTGCAGTGATTGAGGCTCTGACTAAAACCCCCAACACGTTGTTTTCTTCACACTGTGCCTTAGCAACATTATTTAGGAAGATGCAAAAAGCATTATATTCCTTAAGACAAATTTTGGTCCAGAGCAATTTCTCTTGCAGCACACTGAGCAATCAAGCTGCTAGAAACTCCTCATCCTTCTGCAGAAGTGATTTAATGAGTCTGTATCCTTCAACTTAAATACATGCATTTGCTTTTTTTGTGTTGCTTCTGACATCCAGGTCACTTGACCTGTCTGCACAAAGACTACAGACCTCAGAGAGATGACTAGATTTTCAAAAGTGGAAAGTCACTGTTAAAAGAAGGGGTATAGAGGCTTGCTGTATTAATTCAAACAATGGTATAAAATGACTGGAGATGGATATGCCCTTTTCTATGTATTTTATTCAATTATATGTAAATCACACAGCCTAATTAAATGTCTGCTTTGCTCAATATAAAACAATCCCCTCCTCTTTAAAGGTGAAATAAACAAGAAAACCAAATGAACTGTGTGAATCTAATATTATGTCTGTACAGTTAATGTTGCATTTTTATATTAATACTTTCATTTCCTGTTAAAATCACAATGTGTCTCAGTTTGCAGGTTGCTTTATGGGTTTTTTCTTTCTCACCTTAGGACTGTGCATAGGATCTCATTTGGCCACGTGAAAGCAACTGCTCTGGGTGGTCCAGGCCCCCTAAAAGTTACAACTTAAATTTTTAGTTGCTGTTAATTACTTACTTTAGGTAAGTATTTTAAGCTTAGAAGCCTAAAACTCAAGGCTGCCCATGCATCCGTACACTCTTGGCTGCATCTTTTTCTGGGTGGAATTCTGTCCAAAAGGAAAAAGAGGAATATGACCAAGCCTTTTTGTTCTCCAGTTAGCAGAGATCTGCAGAGGCAAGTAGAGATGTTGTAGGTTGGTTGACATGGTTCATGTTGGGTGACTTTCATACATATATCTCATGAGTACACATTAACTGGTACTTATGGATTTAGATATAGCATTAAAGATAGGAAACAAATGTGAGCTGCAGTGGATCTGCATCAGGAACAGTCTTAATGGACAATGGAGTTACTGGCATAGAAATGTAGAAGTCCTGAACTGTTTGCACTGTTTTGTCTCCACAGACATTGCGGGTGTTGATATGATGAAGCTGTGGGGTAGTGAAGCTGGACACAGGCTCATTTTGACCTCTCTCTGTCAGGACTTATCTATACCTGTCATATATGTAATGCATCTATAAATGTCAGGACATCTATACTGTGCAATGAAGATGTGTTAATACTGCCATGGGAGAACTTTTTGTTGCATCTTCTTTCTCTGGAGCAATGGCCAATGACCTTTGCAGAAAAAGAGGAAGAGAGAGACATCATGAGCCAAGTAATCAAAGCAGTTTTCATTTATTATTGAAGTAATATTTGCAAAAATGTTACAAATTTCATGTCCACCGTTCTCATTCTACATCTTTATTTGTGTGATTTTCTATTGCCTCATCTACTATCATAGGATTCTTTTGTTTTGTACTCCATGAGGAGGTTTCCTTGCTAGTCGGGTTCCTTGGGAGAGAAGAAGCAATCGTTGTCATGCAGCAAGTTTTTCTTTGTTAAACACTTTGTCTCTCTTACACATTCAATTCACTAGTGCCCTCCGGAAAAGAACATATTGTGTGACAAGATAGCGCTGTTTAAAAAGTGGTTAAATCTTTCTATGTTCCTGATAACTTGGCTTTGAGGGAGATGGAAGGAGGATATTAAAAGCTTTCAGTTGCAGACGTGTAATGCCAAAGGACAATCTTGACACTGTACTTTGGTAGCACATAAAGGTTAAGTGCAAGAGGGATGTTATGCATTAGTGATTACACGATTCTGTTTGTGCAGGAAAGCATTCTGTATCTGCTAATAATCTTTCTCAAGTGCCCCTGCCTAACTTTTCATTTTTGGCAAGCTCTTATTTAGAGCAAATGACTTCTGTTTCGCAAGAGTGGTCAACACAGGTAAATGATGAGTTTTCCCCCTTTTTGCTTTAGAACACCTGAGCCTGCAGGGCAGTATTTGGTTGCAGTCCTCCTCTTCTCCTGGTTCAAAAGCTTTGTAGAATTGCTGTTATCAGTTTTCTGTCCTATGCCAGTGTATTTGAACAGCAGGGATGCTGCAGCCCAGAATCTGACACCTATAATGGCTCTGCACGCTCATGATGTTTATGACATATTGTGGGGAGCACAGCAGAATTCTGGTAAGCGCCTTAGATTAAGAAAGATACATGTTGTAACTAAAGCAATATTGTGTTGAAGAGACTGCTGGTAGACTCCTGAGTGCTAAATTTTTCCTTTCTAAGGAGTTCCAAATGAATTTATGATGCTAGGATGGCCTGTGAGTGTTTCTATGGCATTCAGGGAGCTGGCTGGTCCCATGATTTAATCTAGGTTCCCTTTTCTTTATCTGCTGCTCCATGTGTCTCTATTCTTGTTGCAAATGACAGCTCTGAGATGTGCAAAAAGTGCCTTAACGGCAAGAAGAGAATCTAGCTGCTGATGGCAAGAAGAGACACTATATTGGAGCAAGGAAGAGCTACTCTTAAGGTGCTGCTCCCAGAGCTGACATTTTCCAGGGAAAAGTCATATCCCATGCAGGCAGACAGCAGTGTATGGAGAGGATGATGGTGAAGAGGGATTCAGGGGAATGGGCAGTATTTCCAGTGAGAAAGGTATCATTTAACATGGCAGCCTAGTTTAGACAACATGAGTAAACAACAAGAAAGTACAAGCGTAGAAAAAGAGATAACAATCATGGTGTAAAGAAGCATATTCAGAGGAGCAGGGAAAGAGTGATGAACAGATGGATGCAATATCAATTTTTAGATCAAACAGGAAAGGCAAATTTTAGTATTGCATTGAATTCATCTATGATTGCATATATATGTGTAAATACTTATACATATAGATACATATACATAAAATGCACACATTTTCTTAATACACTATATGAACAACTGCTGCTGGTATAAAATGATTCTTATGGTCTTAGTTCATAGTTTGAAAAAGCTTATGAACATCTTTGCTATGACAGATAAGAGAGCTTCTGTACTTCACAGCAGAGGAAATATTCTGTAGCATTTTGATACCATTACTTTATTCTAGTTCCTCTGTAATTCAGTGAAGTGGATGTGGAGACTTGGATAATTCAAATGTATGAGTTAATAAATTACAGTTAGAGTATATCCAGTTACCATAATGGCTTTTAAATAATTAAACAAAGCAATCTTAAATAGGATACTGCTACACCGCACTAACTAGAAAGGTGTCATCAGAGTTACTAAAACCTATCCCTTAAGGTCCCATTCCACTGTGTATGCAGAGTACAATTAGTGGCTGCTTTGTGGGTCTAAAGGAATTGAGTATAAATCAAAGGCACAGAGTGCTTGTAGGGGAGTCGAGTGGAATTTAATGATGAGAATTGTGTGGGCTGTGGAATTGAGGCTCAGTCACTGCTGAGGATGTGTTGGATGAACCACTGAGCCTTGCTGAGGCTCAATTGACCTGCCTGTAGGAAGGCTGTAGCCCCGTTCCAGGTTACCGCAGGAATTAATGCTCATAAAGTTCTTTCACGCTCTTCAAAGAGGACACTACTTTATAAACCAACATCTGGAATAAAGATGTTATTGGAAGACAGTGGTGTGTATTGACCATGCTTCAATCAGGCCTTGAAGTCCTGATGAAAGTGGAAAGCAATGCTCTCGTAATTAGTTCCACTAACATCTGACAATTTACTTGCATAAGTGAAGGATACAAGATTAGTCCTTTGTGAGGGCTCTTGCAGGAGCTAAATTTGTACTTGCTGGCAATGAGGTAATAATGAGCTGATTAATCCTTTGTACAGACCTAAATGAAAATTAAACCAAACAAACCCAGAAGCCTAAAACAAAAGGAAAAGGAATATTTATTTTATCTGATTTTCTCATCAAATTCTCATGCATATAGAGAAAATCAACATTCTTTTTCATGGAAAACTAAAGGTGCTGTCTTCAAACTGGGTAAGGGCTACAGAGCATGTCAACAAAAGACTCTCTGGAAGAACTTTACTCCAAGGTTTTTTACTGTCTGTGGTATTCAGATGTTCTCACAGCAGGTGGGCCATATATTGTGTTACTTTCTTTGAGGAACTGCAGAAAAGCAGCTGGTGAAATACAAGGTGTCATCCAACACTTGTTTCATGTACAGTAAAGCAGACCAGTAATGCAGGTTTGTAAGATTCATCAATAAAGAGCCAAACCACATACTGGAGTTGCCTCTAGACAACTCACTCGGTGCTTTTTTAATAGTAATAAATGAGATATATATAGTGCCTTTCATCTCCCAAAGATCCCAAAGCATTTTATGAACTCCTTCAAACACCCTTTGTCAGAGGAAATACAAGACTCGTGAAGAAAATGTGACCACTGCTTGGGCAAGGAACAATTATACAATAGATTGGGGAAGGAACAGAAGGACAAAGGTGTCAGAACAGAATGGCAGATAGTATATAATTAGATAGATACATTATAAATTAATGCAATTTTTCTAAGTATCCTGGTACTAGGAGCTAGCCATTATACCGCAGGACTTCCCTTAGGAGAGACATCTGTATTTATTTTGACCTATAATGTGAATGCAGTGCAACACTGACTGTTGAAGTACTTTCCTATGTGTACAAGGCAACAAGAATGTGGTCTTGTCACTGGTAGTTACACTATCATAGTGTCCCAAATGTATCAGGCACTGTTCGGCTGCTGTAGATATAGTTCTGGTACTGAAAAACAATCACAGGCCAAGGAAAAAAGCAAGCAAGGGACGTATAAGAAATTATGAGAAGTGAAATTGCAGCTTGTTCTTCTTTCACACTTTGGATTTGTCTTGATCATTAACCCTGATTTGCCATTCTCATTTAAAAAAGCCACAGCTTTTCTGCTTCGTATCAACTGGGGGGTTGTTTTCTCAATCAATGGGAGTACAAGGCGTGTATTGCTACCGTCGGACGGGGTCCAAATCTGATTTAACTTGCACACCATGTAAATCAACGAGGCTTTGTGCAGTACCAAGCAGCCTTTGACGTGCTGGTTGGTTTGTTTGTTTGTTTTTAATAAGTGCTATGAATGTGTTGGAGCAGGCTGTGATATTTTTTAATTCCTTTCCTTGCCCTTTGGAGCTTCCAGAAGCCCTGGAGGGGATGCCTCTGGGAATCATTTATTTGCAGACAAGGGAGGAGAGGTTTACTGAGTACTGAAAATATCGTCTTGTTTTGTTGCTGTATTTTCCACTTTTATTCTGAGAGATTAACCTGTACAAAAAAAGCACTTTAATGGAGTATAACTGCTCTATGAAGAGGGCCTGAAAAGATATCCATGCAGTATTTATACGCTGTCTCAATTACCCCTGCAAAATAGTTTGATGGTTCAGCAAGGGGCCCTAAGAGTATCTTCAATAATTCTTTCCCATTTAGATCTCTGAAGAAGAACCAAATCTATGCTATTGCTTGGTCTTTTATTGCCTGTAGGTTACACGTTTCAGTACAGAAAGTGCATATGTATTCTTCTGTGAGCTGGAAATGTGGATGAACCAGGCAGCAAGGCTGAGATGAACGGAAAGCCAAGAGTTTGTAGCAATGCAAATTGCTCTCCACAAGGTGCCTTCAGATAAACATGCGCGATTTCCAGTGACATTAAACGCAAAGCATTGGGGGATATATGCAGGAACACACACAGCCTCTCAACAGAAATGCTGTGCAGTGAAAGAAATGTTTTAGTTCCATTTTTTTTTGTGTATTGTGCAAAGCAGATGTATAAATTTTCACTGCTTTCAAAGGCAAAAGCCCAGGAGCTAAGACAAGTGAAGGAACCAAGAGAACAAGTTGGAAAGAACCGGTGCACAGCACTGTGTGGGAGATGCTGTAAGGAAGAATACTTTTTAACAGTGTCAGGAAGCACATCAGGGGAGTTGGTAGCAAGCATCGGGACGAGCTGTTGTTAAGAATGTTGTGACAAGTTATATGGAGCACCAAGGGATACTCCAGACTTTATCAAGAGTGAGGCAATCATTCCCACCACCATAAAAGTATCTTGGCAGGCAAAGACTATAAATGTAATAAAAGAGGGAGGTGGGGGGAAATGTTGTCTGTGCCCATAAAAGAAGACAGTGATTGTGTAGTTATAGTGCTTCATAAAATCCTTCAAGTTTGCAGGAAGGGAAGAAATTGGGTGAAAAGATGAGTACAAAGCAACCCATTATATTCTGGTTGGAAGCTGATAGGGTGGATGAGGGAAAATACCATTGGATCCTTAGTCTGATTTTATACCTTTCTATAAAGAGCACCTACTGACCACTGTTGCAGACAGGACTTAGCAAGCACCATTTCTCTAACTCAGTATGAATATGTTTTATATTTCTATCTAAAATAAAAGATAGCAGCAAGACTGAGAGAAGCACAAGTATTTCATTAATTGAGTACATACAGCGGTTTTACACAGTCTTAGACAAAGACCCATACAAAGGGCAGGGTGGAAGCTGTGAATTAGGTGACAACTCATTTCTGGATTTATTTTTTTTCCCCTCTGGAAAGCTGTGGCAAAAAGGAACAAGCAACAACAGCTGCTTTTCTTGATAGGATTCAATGAGTGTCCAAACTGGTTTTGCATAAAAGCCTTCTTATTACAGGATTCTTTTCTGACCTAAATCATCACATTCATAGCTAGCAAATGAATGATATAAATTAGATCACCACCGATTGCTGGGAAAAATCCAGTTCTGTCAGTTCAGAAGAAATACTCTGTGACAGACCTTTACTTTCTCATTTTCTTGAAGAAGTCTTTGAGGCTGAACTATTAAGTTCAACATCTCTTGTATATATCCTAAACACTCTTTTACCTTCATTTAGTCAGGCTTTATTCTTCTTCTGTAAGAAAGGACGTGGTAATGGGTAAGGATTCAGAATTGAAAATACATGCCACTGAAACAGGAGGTTTCAATTGTTTAGCTCTAGCAGTTAATGAGAGCTGTGATAGCTTTCTGGAGATACATAAAAGACTACTAATGACTGGTTCATTTATAAGTGATGAAGATCTCTCAAGATCAAAGTCCTTCAAAAAAATACAATAAATAGAGAGCCGTGAACTTGTGGAAGTCTTGGTGGTGGTGCCCTGTCATTGCCACCCCAGTGCTGAGATTTCCTCAATACTCAACTTTTAATAGAATTATATTTCATTTGCAACATCTTGCAACACATTTAATTTACCTTTCTTCTTCTGCTTCACATCTCCACTTTGCAGAGTCCAGTGGTTTATGGCTGCCTATGCTGGCATTTTACCAATCACATCTTTTTCCTGCCTGAAACACTAGTTTGAGTGGAGGTAGAAGATTTTGCACAATTATGTGCGAGTGCAATGTGTTCAGTGTCCCTTCAGATATTGTTGTGCTGGACCATATCTGTGCAGCGGGTCTTACACTTGCTGAAACATCACAACAACTCTGCATTTCTGCCTAGGAGATACTTGTTAGAAACACTATAGCCCCAGAGGTGAGTATCTAAAATAACTTCTATGAGAAGCAAAACCAGAACTTGATATTTTCATGGCTAGTTTTACTAGATAAATAAACTAAATAATAATGTTCAGATGTGTTTTATTCTGTTTTGTTGATAAATAAGTATTTTGGTGATTACCTGGAGCCTTAAACTTGAGGCAAAGGCCAACCCAATCCTACCACAAGAGTTTATCCGAATCTCTGAGTTGCACATGAAGTGTAGGACTATGCTATTTTAAAACTTTTATGGCTTGTGTATAAAATCTGTTTTATAAATACAGCTTTACTATCACTTAGTTTGCTCACAGACTGCTCAATGCAATCATGAGAAATAAATCTCTGTTATTCTTTGCATGTAGCTCTCTCTTGCCCACGTGGGATGAATGGCAAGGCAGCCATTAACTACAGCAATTGACAATCAAATTCTTGATTTGAAAGTGAACTCCAATTACAGTGGACAGCATCAGTGTTTCAGTAGCTGGGCAAGCAGACATTGGTTCATGACCTGAAAAGTATCAACATCTGTAACTTTCACTAAAGCCAAATTGTAACTGTTTGACCCCTCCAAGCTCTTGTCCTGCTATTCCGAAGTATAGATTGAGACTAGAGGAGAGAAAACATCAGTTTAGTGGGAATATTTCTTCCGGATTAAGTAATCAGAAAATTCAGCGGGGGCTGAACTAAAGCTTTAATATGCCACTCACGGATGGAAAGGATTTTGACAATTATGTCACTATGAAAATTAATATAGCTGTTAATAATAATGGTAATCCATTCCAATCACATGAATATTTATGTAATATTGCGATCTGATAATGGTTAGGTCAGTAAGGATTTGTAATTGCCACTATTGATTAAATTATGCATTTTGATGACTAATGCTGAAATAATAAGTTGTTTTCAAAATCCTCTCTTTCACTTTCTAATACTGCTTCTTTATCTCGTTCAGCTCTACAGTCTTTTCCATTAGCTTGTGAGGGCACAGACACTCACCTCTATGGCTTGTCAATTAGGAATTGCTTTCATGAGAGCAGCAACTATGATTGAATACATCTTAAATGCATAAATTTAATGCATATTAAAAATGCATTAGTTTTTATATATAAAAATCATTTCTATCGAATAAATACAAAAAAATGGAATTCCTTTCTGACTAAATCCTAATGACACAGAAGTAAATAAGATCCTGGGTTAATAATGGTGGAAACATTATTAATAACAAGAATAAAAAAGGTAAATAACTGAGTTACTAAAGTGTTAAATTATCCATTGTAATATCTCTTTTGATGAAGTCAGGCACCAATTTGTTTATTGCAGATATACACAAGGGCCTGTTTTAAAAATGATGGCATGAATAGTTTTCACTTATACAACAAAATACCCATTTCTTGGGGGATATCCACAGTGTTTTGTGCGTGCCAGAATACATCACTTTCTCCATATTACTCATCAGCTTTGAGCAATGAAGAAGAGAATTTAATTCAGCCGAGGGTCATTAGAGAAGTGCAACAGAGCTCAGCTCTGTTTGACCTGTGGTTACTGGGCCTTGAGACTTTTTTAGCAGTAGCCTATTGATTGTTCTTGAATTAATTCAGTATGAAATTTAAGTACCTATAGCTGGAGTTCCTTGATGGTGGCATCAGGATCTCAGAGGTTTGACTTTCTATCTGGGATACAAGAAGATTTAGGCAGAGAAAGCAAGTTAAGAATGTGCCCTCTGAAGGTGAGGTTTCATGGAGAAGGCAAAACTCAGCCTGAAGTTTTATTCTCCCTCCTCTCTGTTTCCTCTCTCTTTGTTCTCTCCCTTATGCTAGAAGAAAACCTCCCTAGGAAGAACAAGTGAACAGTTTTCTCCTGGCTTAGGGAGGAGCAAGACCTCTCATGAATGTGAAATGCAACAGGAGCATATAACCATTAAGTAGACCACTCCTCTGATTATTGTGAGCTATTAGATCAACTCAACCATTTCAGCGGTCAGGTTGACCTCTCTCCATGCAGTCTGCTGAATCTGCTAAGCATGTGGATGCATTTTAAACCCTGACAGAGATAAGAAGTCTCAACAAAGGTCTTCCAGGGATATTTTCGTAGCTATTTGGAAACTAGAGCCCAAAGTCCTTTCTTTAGAATAAGCCCCTATTGTTGTCCTCTCAAAGAACTCATCTGATGATGATTTACTCTTGTGTTTTTAAAGAAGGGGAAGCAGTGGTAGTATCACTCCTTTACCTTCAAGACAAGTGGGTCTTACCCACGAAGTGAGACTGGTCCAAGGCCTTTCTCAGATGTAGTGGCTTTAAAGAAGCTACATCTATCTGTTCAAACATCATCCTAGCCATAAAAAGGGACAGAAATCCTCTTCCTTAGCTAGCATAGTGTGCTGCCTGGGAGGACCGTACGAAGTGATATGATGTATAGAAGATGTTGGTAGTGCCATCAGGTATCACTGAAAACATACACATCATCTGTTGCTATGCCAATTATGTCACCCTGAGCAGAACAGATGGGCTCGTCAAGGCACTGTGAATCTACTTTACTTACTGTTTTTACCCTGTCCCAGCCCAGGTAGAAAGCACGAGGTAGGGACCTATCTGATTAACCAGAGTGATTCTGGCCATGCACAGTGAGTTCAAAGCCAGGAGGAGAAATCAGCTTTGCATGAAGTGCTTCAGTGGTTGGTATCAGCTCAGCTGATCCCCATGTTGGATTTACTCCTTCCACTCCTGTTTTACTTGGCAACACCTTTTCCCTTCTCTCTATCATTATCTGACTTCAATTCCTCTTATACCAGTCATTTAACAAGCAGTGACCTCTGTGAAGCCATGGTCCAGTTTTGGTGGTGAGAACTGTTGCTGTTCCTAGTATCATCCATTGCTCCAGTGTCCAATGTATAGATTCCTAAAAGTAATGAAATATATATTTTACTAATAAGGTCAAAATCTTTCTACTTAGTAATGATAGGATTGTTAGGGTTTGAAGGGACTGCTGGAGATCATCTAGATAGGTAGGGCCACCTAGAGCAGGTCACACAGGAATGTGCCCAGGTGGGATTTGAGTGTCTTCAGAGAGGGAGACTCCACAACCCCCCTGTAAAAAAACATGTGTCAAAAACTGTTTGATGGATCTAAGTCAGAATGTAAGTTATTTAGAGAGAAGAACATGTGGCACAGTTGATGTGAGAAAGAGATGTTACAGGCATGCCTTTCAAAATCTCAGCCCTCTGAAAAGTGGGAGTTAAGGGGGCAATAACCCTCTTCAAGCTGTGAAATATTAAAGACACATTTGAAATGTTTCCTTTGTAGATTTTTCCTGAAAGTTGATTTATTGATAAGCCTGATGAATTAAGGAATGTGGGACATTTCATTCTGCAACCTGTGGTCAAAAGTGAGTGCAATGATCTCAGCCCTGTTTCTAGTGGTCAGATGTCCACATCCACTCTACTCGTTGGCCTCTGGAGTTCTTTCAGATGACAGGATGACAGCTTACTTCTCTGGAGGCATGTCTGTAGAATAAATAGCCTTAATAACATGCTTGTCAATTCATGACGACGAAGTTTTCTTTTTTATTCCCTGTGTTTTTGTATGCTGTGCAGCAAATGGGCAATTCATTACCTTTTGTGAGAAATACATTCTGCCTTTAAAGGAAGAAGCTAAATTCATCTTGGGTTAGTCAGTTCTAGGGCTTGATGTTTTATGACTACAAGGGAAAGGTGGCATAGATATTTCTTCTTTGTTCAGCTCTCTTAGCTCACATGTTCACCAGTCTCCCACTTTCCTGCATAGGAGCATATCCAACAGCAGAGTGTTTTCATGGGTGATTTCAATCACAGACTAGTTGAGGTTGGAAGGGACCCCTGGATGTAGCAGGGATACCTACAGCCAGTTGCCCAGTACTGTGTCCAGACAGCTTTTGAGTATCCCCAAGGACGGAGACTATACAACCTCATGAGCAACCTGTTTCAGTGCTCAATCACCCTCACAGTGCATTGTACCTGTTGGATCCATCTTGTCTGGAATTGTTTTCATCTCCTATATCCACTGTTTGCATAATCTGCCTTAATAATACGCACTGCTGGCTACTACAATGGAAATGTGATTTTTATGATCTGTGATGGCTATAAATTTCACCCTTTTGTAAGCATCTCTTTCTTTGTATGTACATTTTCATACAACAAAATCATCGATTACTTTTATTCTAACAAGGCAAGAGTAACTAAGCTCCTGAATCTAACAGCTAATGTCCGCGCTACTGAGGCTTTGTAGCTTCCAAAACAGGGTGGCTATACCCAAACTCCTCTCAGGAGTGATTCCTATCCTGTGCTAATTCCCAAACTGTCCTTGCACACTGGGGAAGTGCTGGTTGGCATGGACCGAAACAGCAAAAGGGACAGTCTGAATGACTGAACAGTGCTCCCTGGCACTGTTTAATGTACTATATAGACATAGCCATAAATTCTATGCAAAAGTGACATTAATGTGGCTGTTAGGTATAGAGGAAGAAATTTTTGACCTTAATAAAAACACTTTCTGTGCCACTCTGTCATTGAAAGTGTGGATCTTTTAAGTGGTTGTGAGAAATCAGTACTTGGGTAGCCAACATGCTGCTGCGTTTGCTGTGAGTATTACTGGGGGACTATAGGGAAGGGGGAGAATTGCCAATGCAAACCTTCCACCTAAATTTAACCTCACAGCTGAGTTAACTCGACTGAAGGCAGAATTTCAGACAAATTAAATGCAGAATTACAGCACAGAGGAATACTTCCCCCATTTCACGCTGTCTTGTTATTTCCCTTACAGGGCTTCTAAAGGGAAATAAGGCATTCCTGCACATGGGGCTTTGAAGGTGAGCTGCTGTGTGAAAACTCCCTGCAGTGCTGCGTTGCTGAAGCCAACAGTCTGAAAATGTAAGCTATGCTTTGTTATAATCGATCTTTTAAGTGGACATAGAGGCTAAACACAAATCAAGCAGTTTCTTGAGCTGTATCTGAGAACAAAAAACAAAACCCCAAACAAAACCAAACCCAGCAATCTGAGTTGCATTTCTCAGCACTTTCACTTTCAGGCCCTACTCACATTTGACTTCATGTCCCAGTGAGCCTCAGATACCCTCTGCTTCTTCCCTTTATCCATGAACCTCACTTGGAGTATTGTGTGCAGTTCTGGTGTCCTCAACATAAAAAGGACATGGAACTGTTGGAACAAGTCCAGA
>JANHGB010013493.1:0-18806 GCA_026283785.1 Coracopsis vasa
ACCCAGGGAACTACAGACCAGTCAGTCTCACCTCTGTGCCTGGCAAAATCTTGGAGCAGATTCTCCTGAAAGGCATGTTAAGGCACATGAAAAACAACAAGGTGCTTGGTGACAGCCAACATGGCTTCACTAAGGGGAAATCCTACCTGACCAATTTGATGGCCTTCTATGATGGGGCTACGGAACTGATGGACAGGGGCAGAGCAGTTGACGTCATCTGCCTGGACTTGTGCAAAGCGTTCGACACTGTCCCACACGACATCCTTGTCTCTAAATTGGAGAGACATCAATCTGATAGGTGGACCACTCGGTAGATAAAGAACTGGCTGGATGGCCACATGTAAAGAGTTGTGGTCAATGGCTCAATGTCCAGCTGGAGACCAGTAACGAGTGGTGTCCCTCACAGATGGGTGTTGGGACCAGTCTTGTTCAAAGCCAACCATATCCTGGGCTGCATCAAAAGGAGCGTGACCAGCAGTCGAAGGAGATGATCCTGCCCCTCTACTCTGCTCTTGTGAGACCTCACGATAAAGAGAGACACACTGATAAAAGAAATGAAGTGTCAAAGACATTAAATAGAGGAACAAAGGTGGGGAAAATACACATGCTGTATAAAGTAGAATTTTAAATTCATATCAATTTATATTGTAATGTCAGGGTTATTCTTTATAGCTGGAGCAAGAACTCTGTCATAAATCCAGAATAATCTGTTTGGTCTGTAAGTAACGGACTGAGGAATGACTCACTCCCACTCTGAATTTATATGCTGTTAAAACAAGAATGTGTTGCCCATTATACTCTTTGGAAATGCAGGTGTTTTCCTAAGTATTTTGAATGCCATGGGACTTCCCTTGTCATGGTTTCCAGTGAGGAGGTTTGCACTGGCTCATGCTTTGAGCCCTCTTCCTGGAATACCCTAGAAAATGTGTTGAGATGCCGTCTGCTACCTCCTTTCCCAGGCATTCCTTTAAGTTGCCTTGAAATTCTCCTTAAGTCAGTTTAAGGTAAAAGCAACATTATACAATGCAGCTCAAAAAATGTGAGCAATGTGAAAGAAAGAAAACCACACAATTATCTGCCTGCTAGGTTGAATCAAGATGTTCCTCTTGGCCTGTGTGGAGTGGCTTACAGGTTGCTGGAAGTTGACATCCCTGTGGCTGAGGAGACATTTTACAAGGAAGTCTCTGGTTTTAGGTTGTAGGAGTGGAAGAAGGCTGAGATAAACATAAGCTGTTACACCCCAACCGTTTTTTTGTTGTTTGCTTGGGTTCCATTTAAATCTCTTTTACCTTCTCCTTCATTCCTACACTCATGTAAGAATTACTGATTCAGTTTTAGATGCCTTTCGATCTGTTAAAAAGTCTCACTTTCTGGAAATGCCAGGATCCCTTTGGCTAGATTTCCTGTAAGGCAGCAGGCTGCCTTTTTGATAGATGATTTCCTGCACTTGAATAAACTGTTACTAAAATGTTAATTTACTGAAGAGGAGAGCTGTCCTCATCTTGTAAGGAAACACAAAAATCTCAGATTAAAGCCTTTTCATACTCTGGACATTGCAAGCATACAGATACATAAACCAAGATAAATGTGAACATTCCCGGCTCTCGAATGAATCTAGATGTGACTCTCTACAGGCCACTTTGCGGTGAAAATGGGTTTGGGATGACTGTCCAAATTTTCTTTTTTTTCTCTTTAGAGAAACTATTTACCCTTTTTTCCATGCTCATTTTCCTCAAAGGCATAGGTCTGAGCCCATTGCCTCTCATGTGATGGCAATGAAAAGCTGTGATCCCAGCTGTAGGCTTGGTTTCTCAGTCTGTGATATTGAAGCTTTTCTGATACAATGGTGAGTCATCTCTGACTGTATTAACATATGGCCAGAGCAGTGGGTGGTGCACTCATATACTAAGCTTTTGTAATTAAGGATACTAGGTTTTATATGGACTGAAGATTGTTAGAATGCCACAGTTGGTTTCCAGGGGCCTTGTAGGAGATTTTACCTGAAAAATGTGGTGTCTTTGGATAGCTACATGATTGAATTCAGTAGGTTTGCGTGTTGCACTTTGAAGGGAATAATTCTCGTTTTACTATTTTTAATCTTGTACAAATCTTTTGATTTGCCATTGCCTTAACTTTAGTAAAGTGGAGCTAATTATAACTCCTTCTTTGCAAGGAACCATTATAATAATTGAAGGGGGGGGAAAGAGACTGCAAAGTGTATTGCCACCCTGAGCTATAAATACACTATGTATATGTGAAGTGTCATGCATAGATCTGTAATCCTTCAGGGTAGGACTAGTCTTTGATGGGTCCATTCAGTGAAACTGCATTGTGGGCAGGTTTTTAAATTTAAGATGGTGAGATTTTAAAATAGATTTTTTAAGTAGAATAGAATAGTGTTTGTAGTAACCATTCTGACTGAAATGCTAAATTCATCATGTAAGATTTATTTTTAGCACCAATTTGCTACGTGTAGCAAGCAAGTCCCATCTCTTGATATTTCTTAGGTATCTTGCTGAATGCATTAGTGCGTTATGTGGTTGTGTTTTGATAAGTTCCCTATCTTTATCTTGTCATTTGATGCTGTCCTGAAAGGAAATGGCTGCATGCCTCATAGTGATCCACCTTTGCTGAATGAGTCTTTGCCCTTTTGCTCACAACTGGTGTGGCGAGGGAGTGGGTGTTGGTGAAGGAAAGCAGCTGCTGTTCTTCTTGTTCCCTTGGGAGGTGTTACGTGTTTCTAACAGTAATGCTAGAAGGCAAGCAGGACTTCTTCAAGCCAACAAGGTTTCCCCTCCATGAACTTTATTGTGGGCTGTCCTATAGTAACCCCAGTGTGCTGTCTTATTAAGAAGGGCAGTATTGCTGAGTGTATTTTTGGTATCTGGAAAAAACCATCCCACTTGAATGACTGATGGTTTTGTTTGTTTATTTTTAGGCACACTGTTGAATAAATGACTGCCAATGTCTCAGTAACTGGCTCAGCAAAAAAGCACCCATACAGTTATTTGCTTAGTTTTGGAAAGGGAGAATCCAGCATTGTTTTATTTATATGGTTTAAATCCAGAGCCCCTTTACTAGCTTCATTTGGTGTGTCTTTGTATGTACTTTTTCCTTCTGAAGGTTTCTGAGAGCAGAACACAGCATATAATTTAACAACAGAAAGACTCTTCTGAAAAAATGTTTTTAGAATTAATTCACTTGCACTGAACTGGTAAATCGAGACTTCTTTACATTATTTGGCATGGCTTTTATTTTGATCTACAACCAGTGAATGCTGGAAGTTGCTTAATACTTATGCTAGCAAAAGGCAAAGAATAAATCAATAGCTTAATAATTTCCTCCCTTAATTACTTTTTGCTCTCTTTTTATACTTAATTTTACATTGAATGTAGTGTTCCTTAGAGTAATTCAGATGTTGATTAGTTAAATAGATTATTCATGATGGAAAAAAGTTTTAATTTAAGTGAAAGCAAACATCTTTGCATATGCGTGTACAAATCCAAGCCCTATTTTTTTCTTCTAAAGCTTTAACTTTTAAGCTGATTTACAGCAGGAATATGACAATGTTTGCCAGCTGAGGAGGTGCCTCTAATAATGTTTCTCTTACTAAAGCTACACTTGCTGATTGGAGATTTCAGTTGGACTAACAGAAATAATAATTAAGCCATACATCTTCCTGAAAATCTGTGATTTAAACTGTCTAAAATAGTGGGCCAAGTGGGCTTCACACACGGTTCATGCTTAGGACTTAGTGTAGGTAAGCACAGAAAGATACTGTTTACTAAAGGTTTTCTCTCAATTTCCAATGACTGTCATCAGCTGAAATGCTTTTGTCTGAAAGTAAAGCAGGTAGACTAAATGGACCAGGTACTTAGATGTATGTGACAGTCCATAACTTAAAGCTAGGTCTGCTCACAAGGTATTTTTTGTGATGTGTGTAGCTACTGAATTATTACTTGGGAACAAATTTTCTTGAATTATTCTGGTGTACAGTAGTTTTACATTAGCTGCTTACTCGAGAGGAGCTGCTGAGGAATAATGTGAGCAGGATTGAAAACCTCTGATTTCTTAGCATGCAGCAGGAACACAGTCTAGGAAAAGAACTTGTTATACAGTAGATGATGCAACTGCATCAAATACTTAACCTGCCGTGGGATCTTTATAGTGATTTTTCAAAAGCCTTTCTTTCTCTACGCCAAACTTTTGCCAGCAAAGAGGGGTCCTTGCCTCTTCTTTCTCCTCCTCCTCTTCTCAAGATCTGGTTGTTAACCTACCTGGAAGGCAGAACCTAAATAATTTTAATTTCAGAAGGGTTTACTGTTACACAGTTTTACAATTAATATGTCTAAAGACAGTTGTACAGTAGTAGTGTGTGAACCAGACACTGGTACAGTTGTATTTAGCTTGGAAAATCTATATTGTGAACTTTATGTGCAGAGGATCTATTTCAGGAGCAAAGCACACATGGAACTGTTAGGTAGCATGTGAATCACAGAGAGGAGAGGGTGCAGCAGACATGTTCTCTACTGCTCCTTGGAGTAGGCACAGGTAGAGTTAACAGCATAGATTTTGCTGGGAGAATTATATCTTAGCGTCCTGGGTAAAGCAGTAAGGTACTCTCTTAGGTAAAAGCCCTGCCTGTTACTGAGGTTGTCTGACACCTCTCCTTAGGAGGCTGTGTTTTACAGTGCCTACAAGTTTGTCAGCTGGAACCACTTGGGCTGAAATTTTTACAGGTTGTTTATCTAGCTCAGTAGGACAGTTCTTTTTTTCTTTGAATACTTCTGTTACCTCTGTATTGTGGAATAGGGATTTCTGTCTGAGTATTCCCTAGGTCTGCTTTTAGACCAATTTATAACTCCTTGAAATGACGGAGGCAATTTAAATTCTAGCAGTTAGATCTTTGAAGATTTCTTCTTTATTGAGTATCTTCCCATCTTTCCTCTTGCTGGTCAAATTGCACATGCACCCATCCCACAGAGTGGCTCAGTGTGATGATGCCTGATCCTACGGGGATGAGATTGGACTGGTTTTGCTTCTTCTGCTTCTGCACTGAGAGAGCCAAGCTGAGAGTGGGAAAACAGGGATCACAGGTGAGATGGAAGCGTTGTGGACGAAGTAAAGGCAGGAATGTGTGGAAGAGGAGAGCAGAGTTTGTGATGAATCTCTGTGTGGGGGAAGAGAAGTGAATTTGTCTGGGAAAGCAGACTGGGAGGTGAAGCAAGGCATAGCTGAAGGGGGTCCGAAATGGAAAGCCCACCAGAGAGGCTGAGAGTGGGAACTGGCGAGGAGGAAATGGTCGGGGATGGTTCTTTGCAAGGACATGAGAAAGGAAGGGAAAGGAGACTAGAATGATGTCAAACAAGGATCTGGTGGTGGGGAAGAAATACGGTGGGGCTCAAGGACAGTTTGGATAGAAAGGGGCTAAGGAAGTTTAAAGGTGGTGTGAAAAAGCAGAAGATGACAGTATTAAACACCATGGCCTGCCATAGCTGTGATAAGACCTACATTCATGAGTCTCTGTTGTTAGCAAATATCTGCAAAGCCCACTGGTAAAATCTCCCAGTACTGTGTAGGGCAGGGGCCTAGGGGGACAGCAGGCTGCTAATGTTACAGGTTGCGCTGACAGTTCATATGACAGAGATGCAGGAGATCAACATACAAATGGCATAAGGTAGGAAAATCAGGTGTGCAGGGTTGTCAAAATGAGAGAATTCAGGTGATTCTTTTGACCCAGTGTGACATACAAGAACCTGAAAATATCAAAGCAGAATCACCACCACTTTCTCCACTTAGTGCCATTTAAAGGTCAACGTTTGCCCTCTGGTACTCTTAAGCAGTGTCATATCTTCCTTATTCTTCCTGTATGGTTAATGTAGGAACCCATCACATTTTCTTTGGATCATTTTCTTGGACCTCCTCTCATCTGTTTTGATACTGATGGTTTGGGACATAAGATGCACAGGTTTTAATCTCAGTTTGGCTACTCACAGGCTGTATGGTCTTGAACTAGTTAATTCACCTTCATGTGCTCTATTTTTCTCATCAATAATTTGGGGTAATAATGTTCTCTAACCACCCTCTGTAGAGGCCCTTGAGCTCTCTGAATGCCGCAGTTCAGACAAGAGCTGAGAGATGCTGGTCGTGTTATTAATGACAATTTCTTTCTGTCTGACTGGTGACTGTTTCTTTTGTCTCTTTGGATCATTGTGTGACTGTTGTATGACAGAAATTGAGGAGAAAGAAAGGAACTGCTGGGGATGATAGGCACAGTGTATCAGGGAGAGCTTTCTGTCTGTTATCCAGACCCACTGCATAGCCAACACTGGATGCATTTGTGTCTGCAGCCAGACTGACTCAAACTTCGTAGTGAGTCGTTTCAAAGACATATGCACCTCCCTAATGACACTCTGTATGAAATAATTTGGAAGAATCTGGCTTTAGTAAGTAACTGTGAGTGACTTGGAGCATGGCGCTGAGTACTTGTTTTGTAGCTGGTTTGATAATGCTGCTCGTGCTGTGATCTTGTGGGCTGTGGGATCGGGCACCACCACGGGAGCATGGCAGGGTGAGAGACAGGGCTAGGGAGAGATAAACTGCAGAATAGCACGTTTATTTTCATACCTTTCTACATGAATGTTTTAAGAGCTTTATACAGCTGCCCTTCATTTGAACGAGGTGACTTTTTATCTCATGTTTATTCTTGCTGTTACTATTCACAGCTCTCTTTGAGCATACGGAGTGCCTTAGTGCTGTGATGGAGATAGCTCAGATGCTGGTTTACAGCGTATATCTGTAACTATAAATTTGAAATTGAATTCAAATAAGAACCTATTCCGATGTCATAGGCATCTATCATTGACAAGTAACTGCATCTCAGTGGTTTGTGTGCTATATTTAGTACAGCTGTTATGAATATCTCCAACCCTTGTCATTCTGTCAAAATTATCATTGAGGAACAAGCTCAGGTCAGAAAGTTCTTGGTATGTCTTATTGTTAGAGGAGAAGATGCTATCATATGTGGCATAGAGATAAAGAAATGCCTCATTTACTACTAGATTTTGAAGTAGAGCTCAGTGCATTGCCTCAACCACAGGAGTCTATGAAAGTAGTCGTGTTCACAAGGCAGTTGGCTGAGGAAAGCGAAGAGTTAATTGTTTCAAGCTCTTGCTGTAACACCACCTCTCCCATTAGATTAAAATCTTTCCTTCTTTCCTGATTTTTTAATTGGTTTTGTTCTTGAAATTTAGTGTTTGTGAGACTGAGCCCAGCTGGAAGCCAGCAGGCTATAGGCTGACTCTGCAGCCCAGTATCCACGCTGCTGCTTTGCTCCCAGAAACTATTCCAAGTTTGGTCCTCAATCAAACCTCCAGACTCTGCTGGGAAGGCAATATGAGAGCAGCTTAAAGCGCTTAGATGTTCTTTTCAGGAGTAATCCCAATTCAGGTGGGTTTGAAGAACCAGATGCTTCTGAACTTTAGAGGCTGATACCTTTCTCAGCTGCAGCATTCCTTTCAGCCTCTTTCTTTGGTTGTTTCTGCACTAGCTGCTGTTTTGTAACCTATTCTTGTAAAGTTACACAAACCAAGAGTTGGATAAAATTATTTGGACATTTCTTTTGTCTCAGATCTGGGTGAAGAGGTAGAGATACAGATTATTTTTTTTTTTTTTTCCAGGGAAAAGGAAGTTCCACAAACATTGTATTGGAAACATATACAGTAAATCCCATTTTATACTTCATTTCCAGATAGTGTTGCATTACTTTTGAGAGTGCTGTTGTCTATATGCTGTATGACGCAGTTCTTACTTACAAGCCTGGCGTAGTGACTGACCACATTTCTTACCATATGCCTCCAGTTATGATTTCTCTGTCAAGTTGATGTGCTTGCTTTTGTCATGTTTAACTATTGTTATAATGCTTATCTCAATGCATTGCAGCTTCAAAATAGTCCCTAAGCCACTCCAGATTGTTCGGTCCAGTACTGTAGAATGGTCAACTTTGTGCAATGACCTCTTATTACACAAATGTTTTTGTAGGATCACCTCCTCTCATCTACTTAGAGAAAAGAGAGGGTGGTAATTCCTGAGTGTTGTTAATGATTCCCAAGTTGAGAACTTCTGTCCAAGAATAAATGCTTCCAGTGACACTCTAGTGCACTGTCACAGTAGCACTGTCACAGTAGCACTGTGTTGCCCATAAGTCTGTTGTTATCAGTCCTGAGATACCCTGAGTAGTGAACAAATACAGTGCTGTGAATTGTGGATATTATTACACAGTGGTGATACAAAGTGGACACCAAAGTATAGATAGTGTATGCTTCAGGAATAAAGAATGTAATTAGAAAAGGTGATTTGACTGCTATAGATTTGTTTTGGCAAGAGGAGGAAAAAAAATTAAGAAAAGTAATGAAGTAATCTTAGTCTGTGATCTATAGAAGCCTTTTAATCTTTGTTTTTCTTCTTAGGCATAACATTGCTGTCCTCTTAGTGTAGCGATATCAAATAGCAGCTCTAAGACTAAAAAAAAAACCAAACAAAAAAACCCAACAAAAAACCCAACAAAAAACTTGTCAATTTTATATTTTTGTCAATTTTACCCTTATTTATGGAATTCTGTTTTCGTTTTACTGGATACTGATAATTACATGTGAAAAAAATTAAAGTTACTGATGTCCCACATCCAGAGAATCAGGTTCTGGACTCTGAGATTCACCAGAAATGGTCAAAAGTATCATGTACACTTCAAATGCTTGGGCTGTATAAGCAGGGATGAGTCTCAGATGAGAGCTTTGTTGAATAGTGAGAGTATGCACAGCTTGAGTCTTAGAGCAGCTTGTACTTAGCTCACAGAAAGCCAATTTGGAAGAAGAGTTCTTTACTGTGAATGAATTATCATATCCTCTAGATTTGGGTACATGCTGGGTGGGTGGATAAGTTAGCTTGGAACGCTTAGCTGCCCAAAAAGAAAGTTTGGGTTTTTTTAGGACCTGCTTGTGGGATATATATTTCTGGCCTTCAAACTTTTTTAATTCACTTTACATGAGAGTTGTGCATTATTTATAGTGAGTGTGGGATATGGAAAGAGTACTGTGGAAGAAAGAAAATAAACTTTTCAATCATGAATTCTATTTTTTGACCATGATGCCAATTTGGGGCAAGATTCCAATCATTTTGCACCCAAAATAGAAGTGCTAAAATCCCCCAAAATTCACCAGTCTCACTCATGATCTGAATATTTTCTCAAATTATAGTTAGGAAGCAAAGCAGAGTCTTGAGGCATGTGTCAGCTTCATGATGAGAAGAGCAGCTCATCCTCTTTTACCTCATTAATGTCTTCCTGCTGCTTTGCATAGGCTTTAGGGGCCAGAGGTGTAACCTCTGTGTTTTGATGTTGTCAAGGTTGCTGGGCTGTGAAAACAAACAGCAGGAACACGTCTTGGGTTTTGTATCCCCATGTGGTTGGTGCTCTGAGCTGTGGGCTCTGCATCAGCAGCAGGCTTCCTCTTGGCTCAGGTAAAGTGTACCGAAAGCTCCCCCAGAAGGCACCCAGGTTTTGGTAGCAGTGTTGCCTTTCTTCAGCTCTAGAGTTGAACAAGCCAAGTGAAGCTTGTGCAGGAGCTGAGCTATGTTGGTCACCAGAGGCCATCACAGTAAGATGAACGTGCTCTGCTGTGCTGCCAGCCTGTTTCTGTCACTGCAGTGGTACCAAAGGGGCATGAATGCAATTTCATGGACAGCCTTTTGGTATCAGAACTTATTCAAGAGGTTTATTTTCCTGCACTGTAGTTCAGCAACATTTAATCATTGCGAGAGATTGGTTCTGTGGTCTGGTTTACCAGATGTGGCCCCTCACACAATTGCACAGACACAAAAGGAGCAGTAAGATGGGAACCAGGCGTGGGAGCAAGCAGCTGAGATGGGAGCTTTGCCCACTGAAGAAAATGTATACAGCAGCTTTCCTGGGTCTCCTACATAGCACGGTGCTTAGCACATCTGACTCAACGGACCTGGGGGTGTTTGTGTAGATCCTAAACACTGCACTGGCGCGGCTCAACAGTATTTGGTTGAAAGTATCAATGCGTGCCATTTCACGCTTACCTGGTTTCACTTACAGCTGAACCACGTTCATTCGTGGTTTAGTGCCACAGTAAGAATTACTTCAAGAGTCACAGCTTTGTTGTTCAGAAAACTGGAGTATTGCACAGTGCAATTGTCAAGTCAGGTTACTTTAAAGGGAAGGCAATGCCCTGAATTGTTAAAGGAAGTCAAGTATCATTTATTTTGAGCCTGGGAGCAGAGTAGCCTAATAAATACTTGTTCAGCTTAGGTAAAACAAAATGAACTACATGATCTTTAAGGTCCCTTCTAATCCTAACCATTCTATGTGTTATACATATAGACATTATATAAATGTGATGAGCAGGGCAAAGAGTAAGAAGCAATGATTCAGCCTGAATCTGCTGTGAATATATTAACTCGTCTTGTAGGAAAAGTTAAGAGACTAAGGGTCCACAGGCGATCATCTCATTAACTGTCTTGTGTTTCTTAGTTAAGGTCTATAGTGTTTGTTTATACAAGCATTTGAAAGTCATGTCTCAACCCCAAAATTTATTAATTTAAAAATATGGAAGTTTTTCAGCTTTCTGTTTTTTAAACTCTTAATATTTGTGATTCTACTCTTGATGACTGCAGAAAAATAATTTTGTGTGTGTTAAACTATAAATGAGACTACTTTGTCACCTTCTGGTGTGCTTTGAGCTCTAACAAACAGGGACAAAGTTACAGTAAAAATGATCCCTTACACAAGCCCATGTACCAAGAGCAGTTTTTTTCCTGTAATTCTGCAAGTGAGAGAAACAGGTAAAGGAGAGGCTTGGCAGTTCTCCTGTCACCACCAGTGCCTCTGCCCTGAGATCCTGTAGCTGATCCAGTAATCAGATGGTCTTTTGTGTGCACCTTGCCTGAAGAGAAGAAAACCACTGTCTTCATAAGGTGCTCAGCTGCAAGACTCTTAAAGGAAATTAAGCCCATACAGTAATCCTACAGCAGATAAAAATGGACCCAAAAGACTGAACTGCTGATAGAGGAGCACATGGCTGAAGGAATAGTAACAAATTACAGAGAATGCTTTCAGTGAATGAGAAACTGGAAGTTAGTGAGACAGCTGCTGGACTTGCTGGGTGGTTTACCACATGCAAAGGGAGCCACTCAGGAAAACAGAATATTACAGAGTTGTTAAATTATTTATTAGTACCAGTCCTCCCTGCAGATATGCATGCGGATTTGTTGAGAGCGCTCAAGTATGAGATGGCTAAAGTGTAAGACAAATATGGACAGTTTTATTAGAAATAACAGTGAAAAAGTGGAACTGCATATGTTAGAAGGCTCTAGGAAGCATCTGGAGAATTATAGCCCAGTAAGCTTATACTGATAGTCAGTAAATTAGCTGAAATAATAGTTACTGACAGGTCACAATTCAGAGATTGCAGCCATCAAAATTGCACAGAAGAAAATGGTGTCGGTGTCATGCCAAACTGAAGGTGAGGAAGGTGTTTTGACAGATGGAAAATCATTTGATTTAACTGATGAAAGCTTTTAGAAAGTTTTATTGTCCTTCACAGATGGTTATTAAGAAACATGGTACTACTAAAATGAGAGTCAATTTGTTGGCACGATTCAAAACCTGTACTGGAGACAAAAGCAAAAAAGCACATTAGCTGATTAGACCTTCTAACAGTGATATGCTGATAAATCCCCACTTTAAACTGGTGGGCACTGTTCTGTTCTTACAGGCATGAAGCGGCACTGATGTGGGATTCTGCTTGCCCCACTAGCCCTGCCGAAAGGCAGAACTGGGAATTATCTAAATGGTGTCTGATCCCTGAGCATGGAGAGCCATGAGGCTGCAAGTCCTGCACCCCTCCATGGAGACCTCCATTTAGCAAAGACCTGGACCTGAGAATAGCAAGTTCTTTCTTGGCATGCAACTGACTTGAACAATGCAGTAGTACCAAAAAAAAAACCAATAATTTTGAAAACATACCAGTAAGAATAGGAAAAGTAATGAAGAGTAGCGTGGAGAATGTTACCAAAAGTAAAAGCTGATACATGAAGAACGCCCTCATCTCACCTCAGAATAGCATTCAAGAGTTAGTGGGAGTTCTGAGAACACGAGATGAAGCTGAAAAAGGATTGGGGAAATCTCAGTTGTGGAGAGTGGCTGAAGAATGTGGCTGTTTACCTTAGAAAGCAGTGAGTCAGAGAAGAGACGTGCTGAAACTGTGTAAACCAATAAATGGTAATAGAAAAGGTAGATTGAGGTAATTTCTGTTTTTCTTGTCTTAAAGCACTAAAGTAGGTGGGTATTTAAAGGAATGAGAAGGTTGCAAATTCCAAAACTGATAAAAGGAAATTGTTAATCAGATCTGAGATTAAGTTATAAAAGTCACTAAAGCAGTAAGTTGTTGTGCTGGTGAATTTAACAACGTTTTAAAAAGCTTATTTTATTGGATATCAGAAATATTTACAGCTGCCATAATCCATGCTGAAAATTTTTGAAGGGGATATTAAGCCTCACACGTATGATTTTAAGACAGTCTTGAGCTGCTAGAGGTATCTTTCTGTTCTTTTGCTGGTTGCTCTTCCTTCCTAATGTAAAGTGTAGGACTTCAGTGGTGTAATTTGTATAATATTTGTATAAAAGGTGTGAAATTAGTTCTGATTCTCAGTAGCATCCTATAAAGAGCATTCTGTGTGGGTGATACCTGAATTCAGAATCATACAGTCTATTTTCAGGCACTGGCTGAACAGCGTAACCTGGGGGGATGGTTAAGGATGGTTCCGAGCATTTCTTGAAGTCACCAAGGTGTGTGGCTAAATAGAAGTGTTTAGGTATGGGATTCCAGAAGTAATAACGTCAGGAACTGATGCAATTGTAATTCAGGCAGAAGGTGTTGGGTTGCTTTTTTTTGGTCATACATCCATTACGTGTATGTGTAAAAGATCTTAATCTCCTAAAAGTGCCCTTAAAGGAAGAGCACTTTCTGCGCTTGTATTCTGGAGTTCATTTCACTTACAGTGACTGGAAGGCATGATGTAAGCCACTGCAGTTGTCTTCACCTGATGTCTTCAGTTGAACTGTTAAAATAAAATAGGCAAACCTAAACTAAGGGAAAATTTGTTTGCCTACAAAAGCACATCTCCTTAGTGTGGTTCCAGTATGCATGGCTTTCATGGATATGCATGAAAGTACATGATATGTATGTGATACATATGTGAGTACAGGGTGATGAGTCGTTCGTCATTTTTAATAAGGTTTTGGTGGTATTAAATTATATTTGTCCTTAAATGAGTTTGACGCTGACACTTAGACAGACATCAGACAGTTCATGTAGTCCTGCTATTTCACATGCTAGTCCCCCCCTCAGGAATTGTTCTTGGGGTCTTACAAGTGAGTTCATCTTAGTGTTGATGTATTTATTCTGAGATGTGCCTCTTCTTAGGTGACATATTTAAAGATAATTCCAAAAACCTCAAACAATAATTAATGGTGTTGTCTGCAGATCTGACAGGTCTGAGATAGATACTTGAAAGGACTTTTGAAATCAAATCCTCTTGAGAAGGGATAGCTATAGATGCAAAAATAAAAAAAATAATTTCTGCGTAATTGCCAGAAGGTAGGGTAATTCCAAAATGTTAATGGAAAATATTGATACTTCGCCTTCAAATGGCAAGCATAACACAAACCTGATGATTGGAATCGGTAAAATGGCATGGAAAAAACACACCTTACTGGAGAGTTTTAGGAAATCATGCATATGCCTATGTACTAATAATAACAGAATTTTTTAAAAATGAAAAAGGCTAGCATGATTTCTGTTAAAATAGTGTTAACTAATTGGATTATAAATGCAAATAAAACTATTAACTTTAGGTGGCTGGCTCGTAGTTTGCAGTATCTCAGCTATCATGGTTTCACTGCATAACAACAGTCTCTCCAGTGCATGAGTCTGCATCACATGGTTTTATTTTTAGTATTGATAAATCCAGTATGTCAAGATCATGTGAGACTGGGAGTCATGCTGGGCACCGGGGGCTGCTCAGTAGCTGCCTCTTCTCCATTCCTTCGCTCTCTGCTGAGAGACAGACTGTCCAGGACTTCCCAAATCGTGCTCATTCCCCTCTACAAAGGTGTCAGCTTTGGCAAACAGCACATTAAGACCAAATAATTCTTCTGAGTTTGAGATTTGGTGATGCATGCAGAGTCAGGAGGGTTGGGAGTATGGTTGCAAGACCAGCAGGGTGCCGTGGCCATGGCTCATACAAAGCAGTGAGCAGGTGTCAGCATCACGATACCATGGGCATAATAAGGTACAACAATGCAAAAATGTTTTTGTTGGTATTTTCTACAGGAACATACTTTGAAGGAATTACCATGTAGTAATGGTAGCAAAGTGGGATATAACTGCAAGGATGTGGCAGGTGCTGACATGGAGGTTTGCTGAAAAACTTCTGTCTGTACAGGTGGACCACAGAGCAGGAGGATGCAGTGATGGCCACAGGCCACCTGTCCACCTTCTAGATGAGGCTCTGGAACAGGGGATGGTGCTGAGAGCTGCAGCTGTGGGATCCCTGTGCTCCACTGTTTGGTGATGCTTTGTTGGATTCTTCTCAGCTAAGCTTCATTTCCTGCCCTGTGCTTGGTTACAAGGCAGCTTAACAGGGCTCCTTCACTCCTGCATCTAAACACTGTGGTACCTGATGGTCTATGTAGTATCCTTGAGTCCTCCACAGAGTACTCTTTGGTACTAGGTGGAGGGCTTTGCTTGGTGAAATCAATTCTTGTTGGATCTTGGGTCCCATTTCTGACTCCATGCTTTTGATCTATTACCCTAATGCTCCATCTGCTTTTTTTTGAGAGAGGAGACACTCTCATTTCTTTGTTATGATACGATCCAGAGTCAGCACCACCTCATAAAACCAAGTCAGATCACTAGCTGCTTAATAATATGAACAAGTAATTTCCAAATAGATCTGTTTGATCATCATGCTAGTGACGTAACTGCTTTGTTACTAAAGGTTTATGAAAAAGTGAATGACTCCCAGCCTGTCTTACCCAATCTGTTGTTCTTTAGGGAGATGCTGTACTCTGGAAATGCTAGCAGACTAACATTTCAAAGTGTAACAAGAGCATACACAGACCAAAACTTACTGGAATGACTGATTGCTTGCAGATCTGCATGCAGATGTGAAAATAGCTGCAGACCATCTAGGCAGCCATCACCTCTCCCCCCAGCCTATAGACAGATACAAAAATTGTGATTTAATCATAGCTATGTAAAGACACAGATATTCCCTTTTACCCTTATGCATAGAATAGGACTATATCTTTCTTTTTATCACATATTTACCATACTGAAATAATGTGTTTATTCCATATATGCGCTGCACTTCAGCACTCAAGTGAGCTTTAATGTGATCCTGTTCTAGAAAAAAATAAGAAAACGAAAAATAATTTGTTGTTGTATTTGTTAATAAAACACAATTCTTATTCCTTAAATCTCAGTTAATGAGTAAGAAAATACTGTTTAAATAACAGAACCACTGAACTGCAGTAACCTCATATAGTCAGTTAACACACAGAGAGAAAAAAAGTACGTCCCTGCAGTATACCTTCTTATGCTATGTGAAAGTTTGTATGAAGTAGTTCCAAAGGTTGGCTTTATTCCACCTTTTCTTTTAGAAGACTGTTCAACCATTTCTTTCATTGCTGGAAGCTTTACTTGATATTTAAATGAAAACACAGCTTCCTGAATATCATCCTGTTACTTACAGTAACATTTAATAATGTTTTACCTTTTTTTTTCCATGTCATTCCGGTAGTCGCTGACTCTTTGCATGACTCCACTTTGCCAGTATGCTTTTTCTTTATTGTTTCTCTTTAATCTACCATCTCAAACGTTTACTTTTCTTGATTTTTAAATTGTTTTAAGAATGTTAAAAAACATTACTTTAGCATCTACCAAGTATCTAAAGAAAAGAAACCAAAATTGTGTGTAGAGTGAAGACAAGTGTTTTCTTCGGCCCAGTGTGAATGCCATTGCTGCTTGATAAGGGGATATCCAGTGGCAGTGTTTTCTGCTTTTGAGATTGAACTTCATGGAACCAGTCAGAAAGCATGGCCTGTAGCACTTGTGGGCAACCTCTTGCATATTGTGTATTTACAGTTTTAAATTCTTCTGTGATGTTTGTTCTAGTTTCTTGCAGAACTGTCTCATTGCCTAATTATTCTGGTTAATGAAAAGGTGTGGGGCTTTTTTCCCCTCCTCAAACAAAGGCATCAGAAATTATGCAGATGAATAAATAGTAAAAAACCTCAAACAACAGGGTTTGTAAGGAAATTATGAAGTCAAAAACATTGTTTAAATACTAATACCTTTGCTTTGAAATAAAATGGTAGAGAAGTGTCCTTTTTAATTTAGATTTTTCACTTTTGGAAAGATTTGGTAGCCATCTGCATCTGCTTCTTTGCTCTTCCTAGCCAGAATAGCTCTCATTTTACAGAAAACCTGTAAGGAGACACAGTTGCATTGAGACTTTCACATGACAGGAAAGAGGGAAATGATATCTGGATAACTTAGCAGCAATGCACAGGCAAACATGCTTGCCTTACAGTTCATTTCTTCACTAGGTTTTTGTCTTGGTCATATTCCAGATGCTCGTTGACAAGAAAGTGACTTGGGATAGAAAAAATCTGCTTATTTTGCCTGGTGAAACTTTTTTTAAGGATTTTACTGGGGGAAAAAAAGAACAATGTGCTGCTTTTCCTCTCTCTTTTCTGAGCAAATTGAAGGATAAACTATCTAAACTATAAAAATTGCTTTCCAGTGATGCAGTGCTTATAAGCTAGCTGGCTCAGGCTCTTGGATGCAGATCAGACAATCTGTCAGTCTGTGTTGTTGGCTGGGTTGTTAAAGGTTGCATATTGTTGCTCTTTGGTCTCTTAGAAACAAGTCAGTTTCAATTCAGTTCCTTGAAAACTGCTTTCTGTACCACAGGTAATCAATGCCTTTGCTAATATTTGCATTAGTTGAGGCCAAGTGTTGTCCTAGGCAGTCAGATATGTGTTTCCTATCACCCTTATGGCCTGTGATCTGGTAGCCTCATGGTGATTCTTACATCCCATTAGGGTGCCTAGGCGTCACATTCCCAACCTATAGTTCAGCCCTGTAGAGTACATTGAGCAAGTATAGCTATTTTACAGTTCTGTAGAGCTAATCTTCCCTGCAGTGCTTCCCTAGCCTGCTTTTAGCTTTGTCTTCAAGGCTGAAAACTTCAAGGCATGTCCTTATTCATAAACTGTGCCGTTCCAACAACACGAGGGTCTCTTCTGGTTAAGACTTCTTTATGCCACAGTGTTAAAATACAGCGGTAAAAAGGAATAGTGGGATTTGTGCTTTCCAGGGTTGTCCACTTTGCCTATTGCAATCCTTCTATCTAACTGATTGAGCCCCTTATTTATAACTTCCTTGTGCCCTGCAAGTCAAACAAGTAAAATTATTGATGACTCGGCAGACTACATCATGGGACAGTTTTTGTTTCATGAAGAACTGAGAAATTTAGATAAAAGTGCTTACAGGGATTTTGTCTGAATACAGTCTGTGCAGAATTGCAGGCCAGCCAAATCAAGGATGGCATTTTCAAAATGTGCTATTTAGCATTTCGTAGGATATGGCATTTCTCTAGCTAGTATTCACTTTATCAGAAGTTTGTATTGTATTGTTTGCAAATTAGGTGGGCTGGTGTGTCTCAAGCCTGAATAAGAGCCTTCATGGGTATAGTATACATATTAACAAAGTAATTCTTGGTTGGTATCTTATTTATTATAATATGATAAACTGAATATTTTGCATTTAAATATTGTGATTTTTAGTTACTTGATTGTTAATTCAGATTTTCCTTCTTATTCCTTTCTGTCCTGAGAGGTTCAGGTGCAGAGTGGCTGCTCTTCCCTTTCTACCTTCCCTGTGTTACTGCCCAATCCCTCCCTTCCATTGTTCTCCTTGGAAGTAGACACTATTTCATTTTCCACTTTCTTTTCTGTGTCCATCTCAGCAATGATAGTCACCTCAATAGTTGCCCCAAACGCCGCTAGCTGAACCTCTTACAAAAGTGGAAGCTGAACCTTTTATAAAAGATAGAAGCAAGGACAGGCAGCCTGGGAAGAAAACAGGGATGTTGTCTGGGAAGCTAGGGACCAGGTTAGGAAAGCTAAGGCCCAGTTAGAATTAAACTTGGCAAGAGATGTGAAAGACAACAGGAAGGACTGCTACAGGTATGTAGCAAATAAAAGACAGACTAGAGAAAACATGGGCCTTCTCTGGAAGCTGTTAGGAGAATTGGCTACCCTGATTTGGAGAAGGCTGAGGTTCTTAATGACTTCTTTGCCTCAGTCTTCACTGGCAAGTGTTCTGACCACACCGCCCAAGTCTTGGAAGGCAGACACAGGGACTGTGAGAATGAAGACCCTAGGCCCACTGTAGGAGAGGATCAGGTTCGAGACCATCTTAAGAACCTGGATGTGCACAAGTCCATGGGACCTGATGAAATCCATCCGAGGGTCCTGAAGGAGCTGGCAAATGAAGTTTCTAAGCCACTGTCCATCATGTTTGAAAAATCATGGCAGTCAGATGAAGTTCCTGATGACTGGAAAAAGGGAAATATAACTCCCATTTTCAAGAAGGGGAAAATGGATGACCCAAGGAATTACTGACCAGACTGTCTCACCTCTGTGCCTGGCAAAG
>JANHGB010013496.1:0-21811 GCA_026283785.1 Coracopsis vasa
AACCAGACTTGACTTGGGGAAATGAGCTTAATTTATTACCAATTGAGTCAGAGTAGGGTCGGTGTTGTTTGTTTGTGACTTTGGTTTGGGTTTTTTTAATGCCCTCTTCAAATTTTGGCTGTGCCAGGTTAGGAAGGATCCCAGTTCTAACCTTTTCTTAAGAATACAATCCAACCAACTGTATTTGAGGATATGTTTCCTTAGTAAGGACAGATGGAAGAAAGGCTCTGTACACACACAGAAATGAGCAACTGCAAAAGTTGTCGAAGTTCTATGAAATACATGAAAGAGACCACTGAAGAGCATGGGCTTTTTTTAAGTTGAAATTGGCCTGAAAGACATTTCTATAATATACATACTCTTTGTCCGAAAGCAAACAAACATACAATTAATTTTTTTAATACAGACTTTGTCTTTTAGCCACTTGGCAAGTACTTTCCATTTCATGTTTGATTTGTGCTGTAATCACCATGATTTATGAATCTGTGTGACAACTGAACTGAAGCACTTTCATTCATCACCATCTTTTAACAGAGGTCAGCACAGTTCTACTCAGTGTTAGCTTTTATTTCAATTTTGGGCAACCAGTGAAGGGAGAAAGGATGTGCCTAGGAAGAAACAAATGTTTTTTTCCTAGCATGTTGTTTGTGTGTACAATTCGTTTCAGTGGCAAAACAGTAAATACAGTAACTGCATGTTAAATATAGTTCAAATAACTAGTGATTCTAATTCCATTTTTGTTCATAAATATGGGTTTCTACTTGTGTTTTTAAACAGAGCTAAAGTTCATTCTCACAGGGCTTAGCTTCACTTTGGTACCTGCCTGGTGTCTCGGTAAACTTAAAAGGAATTTCAGGTTGCAGCACTGAAAAACAGGAAGGAAAAAAAGTCTCGTCTGGGGGGGAGGAGGGGTGGGGTAGGGGGAATCCTTTAAAAGATCAAGGCTAGGACCATTCTAAATTCTTTGAACTTACGTCTTTCTGGATTTTCTTTCTGTAAGGAGTCATAAGGGTTGCAGAAAGGAATAGATTTTCAGGGCTACTTTTATTTGGAGAAATACTGAGTTTCAAACAACGAACCACAAAAGGTTGATCTCTACTCTGCAGAGGGACTATCATTTTAGCCACATGTTAAAAGGAAATGAGTTAATATTTTCTGTCAAAATGTTAGCTTCCTCTATAGAAAATGTCACCTGTCAAAAACATCTTTTCCTCATTTTGCACAATCTAATAGGAAACACCTTGTTCAAATATGCTCATGCTTGTCTTTCCCTGTGTTAACTGTTGAAAGGATAAACTATTGTCTACGGGTAGAAGCAAGAGAGTAGTGGTAGGACATAATGATTTTTAATTCTTGCTGTTAAACCTAATTCCTCATTGGCTTTGAGCAATTTACTTCAGCCTTTTTTGTTCAATGTATAATTTAATCTATGAGCTGGGGAGGGCAGCAGTAGTTACTATTTCATATACTAGGAGGAATAAGAAGTGAACCTTTCGAATTTAACATGGTGTTTGGGATTATTTTTTTTTACTGCTTTAGAGTAGTTACCATCAATAAATCAACATACCTATAATGTGTGGGTGTCTGAACAGAATATCTTCCAGTTCTTATTCTTTCTGTTCTAATTAAAGTTCTGTCCTCCTTTTAACGTTTCATTTAATATTTAACTCTGAGAGAAAAGGGCTTGATTAAGGAGCATCCTTCTAATGAACAGATGCATTCTCCAGATGTGTGTCTTCTCCTGAGTTCCCTTCTTTGTCTTTCTGGTGCTCAAGGAAAGCCGATTTTCTTATTTGATTGCCAAAGGAAACTGACTTATGTCTCTAGTGTACAATTAATTATTTTTCTAGAATAGAATAGAATATTTCAGTTGGAAGGGATCTACAATGATCATCTAGTCCAACTGCCTGAGCAATTCAGGGGTGACCAAAAGTTAAAGCATGTTGTTAAGGGCATTGTCCAAATGCCTCTTAAACACTGTAAGGCTTGGGGCATCAGTCACCTCTCTAGGAAGCCTGTTCCAGTGCTTGACCATCCTCTCGGTAAGACATGCTTCTAAATGTCCAGTCTAAACCTCTCCTGGTACTCATTGTATGTTATAGGATAGGCAGTAATTTTTGTTAGACTGGTATGGCTGGAAATGGTTAACAAGTTCTTCAGTCTGGAAGTGGAGTTGCTCTGGTTGGTGCTGAATTTTGCTTGTGTGTTGCCCAGCCAATGGTGGCTTGTTGCTCTCTGCATGCTTCCCTGGAACTCCTTCACTGCCTGTTTATCTAGCCTGTACTTTGTATGCTTGTCGCGAGGATGTTATTTGAGACAGCGTTAAAAACCTTACCAAAGTCAAGGTGAACAGCATGTGTTGTTCTCTCCTCTGCTGAGCTAGTCACCTCTTTGTAGGGGCGTATCAAGCTGGTTAAGCACTATTTACCCATCATAAATCCATGCTGTCTACTCTTGGTGACTTTTTTGTCAATTATTCCATGTGTGAAAATGGTTTCCATGATCACTTACTGTATCACCTTCTAGGGATTGAGGCTGAGCCTGTAGCTCCCTGAATCCTCCTCCTTGTCCTTCTCTAAGATAGGAGTGATGTTTTCTTTTTTCCAGCCTTTTACAAAGGCTGTGGAGGAATAATTTTTGGAAAAATCTTTCTAGTTATCTTTAGCAGAAATATGTTTCTTTATATAAAGGAAAATCTACTTTCTAAGTGGTTTTTTCCATTTTTCTGCAATTTGAATTCCTCTAGCAATGAATGAAAAAATGAGACATTATCTTACATGTTTAGCATGTGTGCATTTCAGTTACTTCAGTTGGTAAGAATGAAGAAAGCCTGGTGAAGACAGGATTCCTAAAAAGCCCTTTTTATTAAAAGGAAAGGATTGGAAGCTGCTGTAGGAGGCTTGTCTAATCTCTTCTGTAATACAGGAGTGCTTGCTGATTTTTGGCTTCACTATTTAAAGTATGCAAGTTAAATCTAATGAGATGTGTGTAATGGAGCCATATTTCATCTATATAGTTGCTAAATTAATCCAGCAGTATTGCCATGCTTCTTAAAGATAGGAACTGGTACAGTAACGGTCCTGTCTAAGTACCATGTAACTCTGCTGCTAAGTTACCCTTTTTTCCTCTGAATATGCATCTAACTGCAGCATTGACTAGAGTTGCATGTTCACAAAAAGGGAAAATTGACCCCTGCTGAGAGTAAGTGGGAGATTAGGGGTTTTTTTACTAACAAACCATCTGCTTCTGTGTATCCTGAAGACATGTTGAATGTTTTCTTGAAGATTAAGTGACAATCTGAGTCAATAAACAGGTTCTACTTTCATCTGATTCTTGGAACAGAGTTAATTTATCTGCATATTTGATGTGATACCATCACTGGCAGAATTAAAAGTTGTTCTGCTTTTATTCCTCTGTGGTTTATTTTTATTTTAGTCTAGCTATGATCTTATGTGTCAAGAATGCTTTTGTTTTAGCCATGGGTTAAGGGCGGTGGCGGGGGTGGTTTCTGTTTATCTTTTTGTTTTTCTCATTACTTCAGCTGTAGCGCTGTAAGCGCTGCTGTAAAGATCAGCTGTGCTATTGGTCAGGTAGCTGGAACCTATTATAATTGGATAAAAATGCCAGTTTATAGATAATTTTTTGTATGTAATTATGTTTTGCTTTAAGACTTACAATGGGGTAAAGGATTACTGATTGAAAGAATTTCCCCATACTTTTAAACTATCACTTGGCTGATTTGATTCTTTATTGGCTGGCATTAAGTACAAGGTTATGTATCCATTATAATATATATATATTATAAATGCTTCTTCTGGTTTTATATTTTAGGTCTAAAAATATCTGAAGAGAGATTAAGTGGTTCAACAAGTAGCGCTCTAATGGATGAAAGAGAATTTCCACCAAATAATCTACAAATAGACTCAAAGGACAATCTTCCTGCTGACTATAGGGTGGAAAGTTTGGCATCACGTTTGGTTTCTTCAGCTGATGAAAATGAAAATCAACTTGACAGTGATGGCAATGAGGTTCTGACCAGTAGTAGCATTGCTATGGGACGACAGGAGAAAGGTGAGCAGGACAGCATCAATAATAATGAGAATATAGACACTCGAGACTGTACCCCAAGCTGTAAGGAGGAGACTGAGAGGAGATCTGTGAATGTCCATATGGACCCCCAGCTGGAGGAAAAGCCAATTGCAGAAAAACAGCCAGGTGGAAAAAGAAGTCCAAGAAGCAAACGAAGCTCCAGTAAAAAATCTAAAGGTACTTAATAAAAAAGTGTTATTGTTCTGTTTGGTTAAAATAACAATACTGCAGTTCTAATTTTGTGAACTAATAAACCAGATGTATTTTAGTTGTCATACTAATTATTTTTAAAATGTCACTAAATGTTTGGGGGTTTTGGGGTGTGTGGTTGTTGTTTGGTTTGGCTTGATTGGTTATTTGAGTTTTTTTCTCAGAATTGCTAATAGTCCTAAATCAGATACAACTCTAGATCCTTCTGTAATTAGAACACTGGTTATGTAGCAAATGGAACATATCAAGGAAGCATGAGTGCAGGGAACTGTGGAGTTTCAGTATGGAAATTGGGCTGACTTCCAAATCAGAATAGCCAGAATTTCAGGCAATCTGGTTCTGTTAATTCGAGCATCAAGATCCAGTGTCAAGATTTGAAATCTTGGTCACCAAGATTTCAAACTACCAAATAGTTTGATCTTGGCCTGTTGTTGTCAAAATTTGCATTGATTTTTCAAAACTTAACAGATACTCCTGGGAAGTGAATTTTGAGTAAATGGGCTGTTCAGAAATGTGTTTCTACCAATTTTTTATGTTATTTCTCCTTTAGATCTCTTAGATATGAATTGGATAAGGAAAATGTAAATGTTTATTACATGCTCTTACTTGAGATGCTCCTTCCCTTTTTGGATAAGTAGGATTTGTCTGCATCAACTCTATTATTATATTGGCTTTTCATCATAAAGCTTTATCTCTCTGTTAGTGGTGTTGCTGAGAAATGCAATCAACTAATGCAGAAATACCACAGAATGAGCCGTGCACAGTAGATGTCAGCTTTAAGGCAAAAAGCAGAAACATGAAATAATAGAAAATTTCATGGGAAAATCTGGAAATGTGAAATGCCAGCACAGATAACATCCTGCCTGCAAAAGTCTTAAGAGTATAAATTCCTATGAACAAACTCTTACTACTTTGCTAATGAAGACCCTTGACTATTATAGAAGGAAGATCAAAATACAAAATTACATTTTATTTCCCATTGATTACAGGATAATTTAGCTTTTTAGATGTTCTCACATGATTGTTCTCCTGTTTTCATGCAATGCAGTGACTGTGTCACAATTTCTTGATGTTACAAATCTATTTTACTGAGAATCTTCCATTTAATTTTTAACACCAGCTATTTTAAGCAGTTCCTGAGTAGCCCTCTTTCTAGTCTTTATACCAACTCAGGGATAAAGGAGAGAATAATCAAATCAGAGTGGAAGACCCCTGAGTGGGTGAGTGCCACACAAACAATCTGGAATCACAATCTAAATACTTGCGTGGCATGTAGTGGTGATTTTTTTTTTTATTTTTAGGTATTGAGCAATCGTGGCTGAGTTACTTTGACTTATAGCTAAAGAAGAGTTTTATGAATCTTCTGTTTTCCGATAAGCAAACGTGTTAGGGTTGCTGTTAAGTGTTGCCATTCTGGAAAAGATGACATTTTACTTAGGAGGCCTGTTGTTCATATTCCTTCTTCTGCTAGCAATGAAACTAGAATATGTAAGACTACATTCTACATGTTTTTTATTTGGGACTTTGCTCAGCAGGAGATTGGTGATCATTGGAGGAGTCAGTCTTCTGCTGTGGATATGCTTTTTACTTAAGAAAGAGCAAGTACTCACACTTCCAATGGATTTGATATTCTTTAAGTATTTGCTTATAAAGCATAAACAGTTGTAAGTCTGATTATTATGGTTTTGTAGATGCTTAGAATATGTTGGAGCTATAATTATTCTAGCTCCTACAATCAGTAAACTGGAACGCAAGGTTAAGAGTCACTATGTCTGGTTGAAGATTCGCCTAGTTCGATATCCTTCCCCAGACACTGGCCAGTAAAGGATGGATAGGTAAGATTATAAGGACAAGGCAAAGAGGTAGTGATTTTTTCATGTCTTCTCCTTGCCATCAGCAATGATCCATTCAGGATTTCCCCAGATGGAAATTGATAGACTGTAATAGCTTGCAGTAAATTTGTCACCTAACTGGCAGTTGGATTTTTGAGCCTATTTCCTTATCCTGGAGTAAGTAGCACCAAGGTTTCACCTAAGCATTGTTTGATGAAGCACCTCCTTTTAGCTGCCTTGATGCTGCAGTAGAGTGAAATGACAGGTCTGTAGATGCCAGATCCCAGATTTCTCTCACATTCTTTTTGTATGCTAATAATAGTTTTGAAAAGACTCTTATTATATCTGTTTAAGGAGGACACTGGTGATCAAAGAAGTGGTGTAAATTTAAATTGACAGATTTAAGCTTTGGTGATTATTCATACTTGGATTCCTTGTAATGAGTCGTATTAACTTTAGCGCTATAGATTCATGTAGTGATTCATAAAGTGTCAGCTGCTTCAATGCGTTTTTGTAAATGTGGACTTCAAATTATCCCTGTTCACTGAAAATAATTTCAGCTTTTACCAAACGATCAGTCCTGGCATAACTAGTAACTTAATATTGTAAAATCACAGTGTGTAATTGTTTAAGGTAGCATAGCCCTGTAACTTACACTTAATAGATTTTTCCCAAGTTAAATTCAGCAACATAGGCTTTTCCTCTAAATTATTCAACTTATTTCTTGAAGCAGCTTGAAGATGGGGGAAGACAGGGGAATGGTTGGGATGAATATGAAATATATGAATATAAATTGGTCAAATTCTATTAAAAATCAAGCAGTATTATTTAATTTAGGGTCCTGTGCTGCCCTAAACAAGATTTGGAGCTTGCTCAGTTAGAGCATCTTTTCCACCAGCACTCCTGTCTGAAATATCTTCTCTTAAAAGCAATATTTTTATATATATATATAAGTATACATATATATAAAAATACTTCCTGGTATTTTTTTTTTCCTTTTTTTAAACAGTTCTTGAATGAATCAGTCTGAGCCAGCTTTCTGGTATTGAGTACCAAAGAATGTTTAAAAAGAGAGATTGCCATATGTTTTCTGTACTTGAAACTAACATTACTGGTGACTTGAACAAATGCTACTGAATGTGAAAATTAAAATTCAATTAAAAACCAGAGGACAATATCCATAATTTTATTTTGATAGCAAATGCCTCATACGTGCACCTCTGACTTCTTAGGCAGGTGGCAAAAGCATCTTAATTTCGTGTGCTTGCAGTACTGACAGAACAAAAAATACGTATTGAAAAAAATGTGTTTGTCATTTTCATTCACAAGGTCTGTCAAAGTTGGGTTTTTTTGCGAACATGGGGCCCCTTCTATGAACTCTTAGGTAAATTTTGAGGAAGTTTGCTTCTTTTCATGTCTTGTGAAAAACATTGGCTCACCCAACTGGACATAGAAGATGTCAGCTGAAACCTCTGTGAGTCTGGCAGAAACTTGAGCCTAGCTCCCTGCCGCATTCCTACTGAGCACTCTTTGGAGAATTGATATCTTCTGTGGTTTTTTCACATTTATTTTCTTAAAGGTTTTGGTTTCATTCTAGTATGAAACCAAATATCAATGTATAGAGTAAATATCAATGGTTTGCAAAGTGAAAAAGATCAATCCTGGCCTCTTAAAAATACCAGAAATATATGTCTCTACTGAAAAATATATCATCTTTACTAAAAAAAGTAATCTGCTTCAGACAGTAAGATTGAATGATTCCAGGGAAAAGTCATGTTCGGTGCTGCTTTCAAGAACATGGAGGAAAATAAATAGGGATCTTAACCCATAACACCTTTATGATGAAATAACATTACTAAATGTTACTGCCTCAAGGAAAGTTTTTGGTTAGTACTAAGGCACAAATGGTGTTTTGTGTTCAAAATAGAAGAAGGTAAAATTAACCCGAATGGTTATGAAGGCCTTGTTTCAGAGTCACAGGAGTAGTTTGAGGGCAGAATTTGATTCCAAGTGAGGGATAGCTCAACTATATGTAGCAATAATGTGCAGTTTATAAACTGTGTTAGCAACAGAGCCACAACAACATTACAATGAAGATTTTGCATGGTAGTTGCTATTGAGCATGTTTCAGTCAAGGTTTGTGTTTTCTTAGGATGGGTGATTATTAACTGTTTAATAAAGTGCAGTTTGAAGGGCTTTTGTTTGTTTATGTCCGTGTCCCGTTCTACCCCCCCAGGAGAAAAGGTTTACCAGAACGTGTGGTCTCTCCTTTCTAGTTTGTGCTGAACAGAAAGCTGTATTTTTAAAAACAACCTTAATTTCATCTCTAAAAGTACTTCCTGGTTTGTATTTTGCATCCAGTTATGTCTGTTGTTGCTTTTGGCCCACAGGAAGCCCAAATAAATAGTGGAGAAGCAGAAACATTCATTGATATTGAAAAATCAATGTTAAGTTACAGCCATATTTTATTTGGCCCAAAGCCCTGTGGAAATAGCCACCCATGGAGATTATTAGTACTCCTGACCTGGATAGTTTACTTAATAAAGAGTTTAAAATGACCAAAAATAGAATGGTGGAGCCTTCAGTGGACCAGCTAATACCTTTCTTAAGCCCTAAGTCTTCATATAGGGTTTCAGTTGCAATGAACACAAGAGTGTCTGAAATATGCTGAGTGCCCAAGCTGCAGAAACAGTCGAAGCGTGATGGTTACTTGAAAGTACCCCCACCTCTCCTGCTTTTAAATGATAACATGATTTTCAGCAAATGGGTGCAGCTGGGGGAGAATTACATACTCCTCATAACTTAAGTTTATAAACAAGTTTATGATGCACATTTTGGTGGCCAAATTTCTCTAAATTGTTTTTTCTTTAAATATGAGAACTTTTTAAAAAGTTCAGTCCTATGTAAATGTATCAAATTCAATATTGTTTTATGGGAAAAAAAAATTCATTAATTGGAGGAATATGCTGTAGTTTTCTGGTTACTCCTAAGACTGTGTTGTAGGAACACATCATTTATTGTTTTTATTCTCTGTGAGAAACTGGTCCAGTCTGTATATGGGTAGTTGATGTTTCCTGCTACTACTGCCTGCTCTACACTTCTTCCATGATCTCATTTAATATTTCCTGATAACTATCATATTGATCAGCAGTATACTACAAGTAGTTCATTTCTAACAAAAAAATGTGGGATTTGCCCCCAGGAATTTTTTTCCTGTAACATTTTTATAATGTTATGCTTTATGTTATCCTTCAAATACCTTGCCAGCCTTCCCCCTGCATGTCTGACTTTTGTTTTGACTTCCGTAAAATTGGAGACAGGCAATGTTGGACTGCCAGGGAATTTACCATGGAGAGCCTAGTTTTCTGCCTAGGAAGAAGTTCTGGATGCTAAATTCAGTTTACACATCCTTGTGTCGCTGTTACCAATGTAGATCACCGCTACTGGCTCAATTCCCTGGACTCTCAAATAAGCTATCCAACTAGCTATGGGATCTGCCTTTTCACCTTGTCTGGGACAGTCCCCTTGGACATTTGTGCTCCCCAGTAGAATCCTCCGTCATCATCTCCTTCCTGCTATCCTGAATCCTAACTTAAGTACTTGTTCTTTTTCAAGGAGTTCCTACAGTGGGAACCACAGCAATCAAGGAGGAAAATACTCTTATTACAGATACAGATTCTGTGCATGCTGAAGGTGCTGTTGAAGCAAACGAAAACTTTCACCAGAAAGAACAAAAACACACACTGCAGTCTCTTTTCTCTTTGCTCCGTGAAGAGGTTGAGCAGATGGATTCAAAGATACTGCCCCTGTGTCTCCATCAGGTATTTCCTATGATTCTGAGGTGTTGTACACTTTTTATTTGAGACCTTTATTCACTAGGAAAAAATGCATTAATTCAGTATATGCCAATATTCCTATCCGGACAGGGTATTTTGATTGTATAACTGGTGATCACACCAAAAATCTCCTGTAAGTTCTTCTAATATGTGGTAAGTTATAAATTGCCTTGAAAGTATATTCTTCAGTTAAACTCTTAAAAGATGGAGTTTCCAATTCAATAAAGATGAAATTCTAGTTTAGCTGAAAGATTAGGAAAATCACTCTTAAATACGGTTTGTAAGACACTGGACAGCTAATATCTAACTAACATTTTAAATCTCAAATTGTTGTTGCTGTTACAGACTTTTCTAGCATGAATTTCATGCATGAATGCTAAGATTCAAGGCTTCTTAGTGTATACTTTTTTTTATAGCAAAGTTGCCACGCGCTTTCCTTTTGGAAGACCAAAGGAAATACTGTGTGATTTGAAAAGCAATTTTTTTTACTAACTGGTCGGTAGGGTTTTCTTTCTGAAGATTATGATGCAAGATGAGTATGTCGATAGGACTTGATGCAGTATTAATTTGTATTTAGTTGTGTCACACTAACAGTGGACTAGAAGACATTTTGGCTGTAGTGTCGAATGTGGGCTATATAAATAGATACTACACGATGTCTGATTTGATGTAGTTGCATTATCTTTATTGTAGAAAATTAGATGATTGTGATATTTTAAACCCCTAAACTGCGATGACACTCCTACATTCTTATTATCTTTGATATAAATAAGTGGTTATATTTGCAAAAGAGGTTTCTCTTTAGTATTGCAAATTACAGATAATTTACATCTGACCTTGAATTTTAAATTATTTTTTTAATCTGTGTTTGAGTGAAGGTGTTTGGTACCATTCCTTCATTTATTTGAAACTTAGCATTAGGGTTAACCGTTTATACCTTTAGCCACACCAAATTTGGTGGTTGTTCATGAGTTAATGCAAAGGTCAGTTTTGAAAAACAACACAGTTAGGGCAAAAGCTTAAAAGCACTTTACAGACATTAAGGAGTATCATCAGACATGAGGGAGGTGAAATCTGTCCAGCTTTTTGGGTGAGGAAGCCAAACCCTAAGGGTAATAACCTCTTGAAAGTCATCCAGGAACCGTGACAGAACTGAGAACAGAATCTGCTTTTCCAAATTCAAACATGTAATGAATCACCATCTCTTTTTTCCTAAGAAATATCAAGCATTTGAATGGAGTGTTTGAAAGAAACGGAACTTAGAAGGATCATAACACACTTTTTAATCTGGGAAAAAAATAAAGGGTTTTAAAGATGGGGTTCATGTTTTCATGTAAAGTGAGTCTATTAAAAATGTTTTTTTCCTTTTCCAGCAAATTAACCTGACATCTTCAGTCTTTTTTTCCCAGATCCTTAATACAGCTTGGCATTAACTTTCTTTTATGCCAAGTCTAGCAAATACTCTTCTACTTTATTTTAAAGAGCTGTGTCAAATGTTCTGGAGTGTTAACAATCCGTATTGTTAGTGGAAAGCCTGTATGGAATATTTAAAGGCTGTGGGATATTAGAGGCTGTTCTAAGGGTTAACTTTTAATTGAAATAAGATACCATTTCCTGCCTTGGATGGTATTCATGTGATTTGTTTAGCATTTGTTACAGAATCTTAGAAGTACTTATATTTAAAACACAGATGAAGAGCTTTAGCAGCTCCTGAAATACTTAGGAGGCTACTGTGGGTAGCAGACAAAAGGCACAGAAATTTTTTAACACAATAAAAGACAGTGAAATACAAAACTTCTTCATAAAGAACCCTAGAAGTCACTTACCAATTCTGTTTTGGAGGTACTGAACTCAGAATGCTCTAGTGGTTAGTGATAAGGCTGAGAGCTAGGAATTCACAACTTGTAATCTAGACTCCTCTATCAAGTTGCTGTCTTTTTTGAGCAGTCATGCATAGACTTTTACAAAAGTGCCCACTTGTCAAGCCCTTCAAGCTATGAGGCCCTAAATTGATATGCCCCGAAGATTTTGAGACTGAATGTTTGTGTGCTGTCATGGAAGTTATTGGCATATCAGGTATGAGGTGTCTCAACCTGAATGTTCGTTTATCAGGGTACCTACAATTATTGGACACATTTTGCAAGCATGGCCCTTGCCACACCATGCATGGCAAATAGGAAGACTACCAGTATTCTCTGTACCTCAAGATTGATTCGTTAATGCTTGTAAAGGTCACCGATGCTGTAGAGTTCTGTAAAGCAAAATATTTTTACATCTGAAGTTTATATATTTTACTGTATTTACAAACAAATCCGTGGGTATTCTTCATTTTCTAGAAAAGCTTACCCAGTTTTTTAGCAAGCACAAATAAGCCGTTGTTGCAAATCTCAAAGATTATTTGTATACAGGAAGGAATTGGAAGAAAACGTTTAGGTTACCACTTTAGCTTTTCTATACAGTGTTACACCTTCTCCTTTGCGGGCATCTTCTCTATCTTTTCTGTTATACTCACCACCACCAACTTGGAGTCAAAGTGAAATTCTCTTTCTGATTAGAAAGACACTCATTTTCTGACTGTCTTTGGATACTTGCTTTCTCTGAGTTGGTTTCATGGACTGTAGCATAATGGTGTCTTCAGCCTTTTAGTCCAAGAAATAATCCTTTATGTGAGTTGGGGCGGGGAGGTGAACCAAACAAACACCTCCCCCCACCCCCAAAACCTGAGACCTTTACTTGATGAAGAGAAAAAGTACTTCTTCTAACTGGCATCTTCATACTTCCTCTGGAAGTTCTGCCACTTCCATGCTTTTAATTTTGGTTTTGACATAGCTGGTTGAAAGCCAAGGCATCACTAGGAAGAGGATAGGAAAGCTATTTCTGTAGTCTGCAGTTAAAATATGTAGCTCTTGATATAGCAATAACTTGGTATACTGGAACATAATTTTCTATTATGTTTCCATGACTCTGTTCTTGGTTTATACACAGTCTTTCATTGCATAAACCCTTGGTCATCATATATTTACTGCTCCTTTTTGCAGTGATCTGTTAAAGTTAGGTATAATAAAATTACCCAGCCGGAGTGAAGTTGTTTTTAAGATGTTGCAGCTAGACATCTTGAATGCTTAGGCAGAGATCCCTTGTTCAATTCCTAGCCATTGGCTAACATAGCAGCTGCTACAGCAGCATTTAATGTGAGCGTACACATTTTGTAAAGCTAGAAGGTACCAGAGGTTCACTTAGGTGTTCAAGTGTTTTTATGTAACCTGTCTTAGGTTTCATTTTCCCTCTCCTTAGTAACTACTTTGGAATGATTTTTCTCTCTATATTAAATCTCCTTAGCACTTTGAGCTTTAAATGCAGTGGCAAAAGTTTGCTTATTTCTTGTGTCAGTTCTCTGGTATTTCTTTGTTTTGACATGTCTGTATTAACATCCATCTAAGAGAACAAGTCTTGAAGAGCTGTTGTGATTTTTAGGTTTGTTTGGTTTTTATCCAGTGGTCCTCCTTGGCAGAGCTGTCTTGTTACACATCCAATTTTAATTGTTCTGTTACAGAAATGTCAGTCTAAAGGAGGAAGAGCCACAGTTTTATTCCATGTCATAACAACTGCAGCGCAAATCAAAGAACTGCCATCTGGCTTAACTGCATGACTTACACTATTGTTGAAGAGCTTCAGATATCAAGATGTTAGGCTTAGTGAACTGACACATGAAGTAGAGGATCTTTAAATCTTTTTAACACAGCAGAGTAGCTTCAGGAAAGGAAGTGGCAGAAGGCTGCTGCAGTGCTATTGTCTGACTTCTGTGGGTGGTCTAAGAGTAATACAGAAAGAAATAAAGAACTTGAGTCTGTATGTGTTTATCTCTTGAATTTCAAATATTCATACTGTAAATTTTTCAAATTTGTGTACTTGAAATATCTGTTGTAATCATTTAAATAAGAGTAAATAAGTAAATAAGTAATTAAGATAAAAGTAAATAAGATAATTGTGAATTAGATAAAAGCAGGAAGGTCACTGGTATGTCTCTGATGCAGTGATAGGCAGTATTTTTAGAGTCTTTTATCCAAAGATTGTTCTTTTCTCACCAGTCAGGAAACCTCAATTTCTCTATTTTATCACAATGCTCAGGAGAACTTGGCATTGATCTCAATTTGGTCAAACATAAGGAAACAATGGTCAGTAACAGAATTCAAATTCTTCAACTTGTATCAGTAAACACAGTACTTCTAGGTAATTTTAAAACTTTCTAATACGATAATTTAAAAAGTTTCTGAAATAGTTTTTTGTTGTTGTAACAACATAAGACCCAACTAACATTTGTGCAAATCCACTTGTGTGATAGCACTTAGTATTTCTTTGTTGTTTGATTTTTTTTTTTCTAAACATCTTTCCTAGAATAAGAATACGTGTATTTACTCTGAACATCAGTATTTTATCCAAACTAAATATGAACCTGCAAAACAGATGTTTAAAGCTATGATAAAAAGTTCGTATTACATCGTTATCACCCTCACAAAAATGATAATTCTGATTATTTTTTTTTTTTACTTTTGCAGATAGCTGAGACCTATTTTCAAGAGGAGGAATGTATCCTTTTATTCGTTGAAATTCTTACCCAATATTAAAATAGTCTGGCATGATAAAGCGTAAAAGACAAATGCTTTATCATTGACTCACAGGTTGTGGGTCAGGGTTAATAAGAAGTGAATAGTCATAATTTACCCATGAGTGAATATACAATATGTTAGCAAGTTCCTCTTAATCAGACAGCTGGAATACGAATTAAGTAATAAATCCACTTCCAAAAGCTGTACTGATATAATCATTAGTAGTTGTGCACAAACAAGGAAGTAAGAGAATATTTTCAAAGAATTTCTGTTTTTATAGGAGAAGTTCTGTTCTAAGCATTAGTAACTGGGAATATGTCCAATCTAGGTAGGGTATGTATTCTGTTATATCAAATAGGGCGTAGTTACAGTAAGAACAAAATTATCACAACAGTTTACTAGAATATGTACTGTAAGTGTCTAGATTAGAGTAAAAGTACCAAACACACTGAGCTAAGGGAGATCAGCAACCTGAAAATTTAGCAACCTGAAAATTTAGCAACATGTTATTTGGCAGATAATTAGTCAAAATCGTATCAAGGTATTTTGAGAAACTGTTATAGGAAAATATGGGTAATAGATTCTTGGAACAGCCAGTTCAGTGGTCCAGTTTATTTTAATTTGTTCCCAGATAATAAAATTAAGTTTGGTCAAGAAGTTATAACAGCTGAACTGCTGCTAAACACTGGATTTTTTTCAGTAGTTGTGGGAGAGATTGATCATATTAAACCATAAAGTGAAATTTCATTTTTAGAAAAGGTGGAGTGGGTTTACCTCTGTTTGCTTTGAAGGGAAGGTGACTGGACTATAAAAAGAAGAGGTGAGAGTGGTAAGCCTTTAAGGTATATGTGATTCACTAAGATCTGTCATAAATTACAGAATTTGTGCATACAGATTAGTATGTAATTTGTTACAAGCAAAATACAGCAAATAGGCAATTGTAAAGGTTAAATAACAAAGTATATGAAACCTGGAAAGGTATCCTCAAAACCTAGACAAATTCTGTTAGCCTGTAGTGCAAAACCAAAGAAATAACTCTGGTGGTAGTATAAAAGCATAGGTAAAATAAAATACCCTTCACTCTCTTGAAAGACTGTACTTCTGTCTTGGTCATCCTAATTCAAAAGCATCCAACAGAGAATGCAAAATACACAGCGCTAATTAAAGGCATGGAAAAATCTGTAGTAAATTATGGCTCTGCATGCGGAAATACAGTAAATTTAAAATGCATTCAGCAGTATGATAGAAAGACAGTTTCTCTTTCATAGAAGTTGCTTTAATCAAAGGGCACTATTTAAAGCTGATCAAAGGGAATATTCTTAATGCAATGTACACCTGCTGTGTGGAATTCAACACCACTATATAATACATATTTATGAAGGATCTCTCCTCTGTACTTGCAACCATCAGTTTCCTGAGGTTAACAAAGAACTTACTTGGTCATGTTGCACTGTATTAATTATCCATGACAGACATTTTCATTCATCTAGTGTAGAACTTAACAGTAATTCAGGGTTTGTTGCTCTGATCCTTTAAGGCTATCTCTCTGATCTGTAATTCTGTTTCTAATACCAGATTTCTTGAAGGCAAAGAATATTCTTTGCATTAATATTGTTGTTCATAAGCATGTTATGTATGAGGCTAACAAGAATAACAAGTAGTGGTTGTGTTTTTGTAATAACTACTCCAGTGTTTTAATGAGCATGAATAATGGAAAATATTTTTTTCTATATTACCAAGAACATCATTCACTGTACTTATTCTCATTCTACTGTAGAATTAAATTCCAAATAGCTGGCAAAACATGGCTTTAAATAGAAAAACCAGCAACTCCAGTTTGATGGAACTGGAATTATCCTGAATATTTTGAAAATACGTAACTACCAGTATACTTTTGTGCATATATTGATAACCCTAAAGGAGGGGATAGAGTTTTCATATACGAGTAAGCAGAATCTTCAGAAAGAAGACAAGATGAACTCAGGTGTCCAACCGTGTTCTATACAGTGGTTGAAAAGGGGGAGAGTGGGTACTGAAAGTTTGAGTTGGAGGAATTTTTTTAAACGTTGCCTCCAGCGGGTCAGTAGAAAGGAACCATATTTTCAGGTAGTTATGGTTATTGGCTTATAATTGTATTTCTTGAGAGATACGTCCTGGTATTTGTTTTGCTTTTCATTTTCTGATAAGAGTTGTTGGCATAAGAACATTTTGCTTGTTTCTTTTCTAGAAAAACTTCTGTTGTGCTTAAGGCAGGTGGGAAGAGGTAACTGCTGAAGAGAACAGGATTTTCATTTTTGGAGCTTTTCTCAACTTTACTTTTTACTTGCTGTTTTCATGCCTCTATTATGTTCTTCCTTGAACAGAAATCTGGATGCTAGCCATTTTTCATTCTGATCCAGTTATCTAAAATTTCAGGTACATAATGATTGCCCTTTCAAATATGCTCCTGAATATAAGTAACTCCTAACATGTCCGTATATGTGTGCATTTTTCTTTAACCTTCCATTCAGATGAGAAGGCAATGAAGTTTATTCAGCTTGAACGACTGTATCATGAACAGCTGCTTGCTAATCTTTCTTCTATACAGGAGCAGTGGGGTGAGTACAGGCTAAACTGATATGGCAGAAGAAAAAGCTAATTTGGTTCATATTTCTAAATAATGGAGTATACTTTTTGCCAACTTAGAAATGTTACACAGCAAAAGCAGCATTTATATCAGAATCTCTCAGAGCTTGTTACGAGAAAAGTGTTCCTGCTTTAGATTTCTTCTCACACATTTCATGAAAAAGGTGCAAATAGTTTGTCATTCTTTATTAATTAAGACTTTGATCCAGTTGTTTTGAGGTTATTTTTGGTTTAGGGTTGTTGAATCTGATGCAATGAAAATAAAGTGTGTTGTGAAAAAATATAGTGCTTTTTTGGACAGGCTGAAATGAGACTGTAGAGCACACAGAAGAATTGTCAGTATTTCTCCATTAGTTTCATGTATATGTTAAGGAAATAATACTTTTATAAAAGTACTTTGGTTAAAATTGATTTTGGTTTAATTTAGAAAGAAAATGGAAGACAGCAGTTCCTAGTCCAGTTACAACACTGAGGAATTCAGCTAAAGACCTGAGCGGTGAAGAGCTGGAAAAGCTTACTAAAGTTTGCTCTTCACATCAACAGTACGTACAAGACAATATCTTTACTTTTCCAGTACTTACTTTAGCATAGCTTTTGTCTCCTTGCCAGTGCAGGTCTCAGTGTCAAAATGAAAGTTGCATCCATTGACTGCAGTGAATTTGGTTATAAAGTGGTGGCTCTTTTGGATATGTAACTAAAATTTGTCCATTACCATGAGTTTTCACAATGTTTTAATACAGTTTAAGAAATGCATAGGGACTAGATCTGGTTTCAGCAAGTCATTAGTTTGGCAGGAATAGAGTTTTGAGTTTTAGTATTTTCAGTCAAAGTAAAAACTGAGTAGTGTTAATTTAGGAAGAGAGAGGCTATGGAATTGATGATGGTGCTTGTGTCTAATACCTATTGGTTTAATTGTTGTTTTTAAATTCAATTGTCCAGCATCTCAGACTCCAGCATCTACCCTAAAGGATTTAATTCACAAATTTCCCACGTTTTAGGACATTTCCGAGGACTTTAAGTCATTCTAGTTATCTTCTCTTGATTTCATATCGACTGCATAAATATTATGAAGTAGTGATTCTGTAGTTCCATAGTGTGGTAGTACTCTGAAAAGATGTGAAATCTTAGTTCACAGATGCATTGCCTGATCTGTCAGCTTCCTGAATCAGTATATCACATTATCACAAACTTTTGGACAGTTCCTAGGGTGCTCTTCTGGGTAGTAACACATACAGGATTTTACCCATCAGGAAGGAGAAGATGTGTTATTTCATGGGTGAATGTCCTACCTACCTGCCTACTAGGCATTGAGTTTAAGGGACAGATGGGAAAAATGAATAAAGAAATAAATATATATATGCCAGGTGCCAATCAATAGAAAATGATCAGGCAACAATAATAAGGAAACTAACCACATTCAGATGCTGTGAAAAGACCAACCTGTGATGAGGGAGATGCTCCCAATCAGATGGGGAGAGATAACTTTTTCAAATACATTTGCATTGGCTTAGTCTGGATGTAATAAAAGCCAAGATGCTCCTGTTGTTCATAGAGAATATGATTTTTTTTCCTTCAGGATGACAACAGAGAAGTTTGAGAACAACCAGGCTGATAGCCAGAACCCAGCAGGGATTGTTTGTTTGGGTGGGAATACCTGGGAAGTGTACTCCTGCATTTCCTTAGGAGGAGGGAGGAGCCTTAGCCCCGTGGCTGCATGTTTATAGCCACAGCCTGCTGCTACTGAGAGATTGCCTCCGAGTGCCTGCAGGGTTCCTCAGCCTAAATTTTGTTGCATGTGACCTTGCAAGCCCACAAAAAGCTTGAGATCCAAATCTATTGTAATTTATATACTGCATCTAGCGGCACCTCCCTATTGTCACCACACTATTTTGAGAATAACTCTGCTTTCTCCTAATTCTTCCATGCAGCCTCACTTTAAAATACAAAATTTCAGTTATGTAGCATCATTCCTGGTTCTGAGAAACACTGCAGTTTAATAAAAATTAAGGCTTGTGTTCGTTTGCCATGATTAGTTCTGTGTATTTAGTAGTATTACTCTTACAAACTTTCTAGGCAAAAGATTTATTTATTCTTTTCTTTTTTTTCCCAAACTTTAATCTCAATTTATTTTGTAATTAAAATTATACATTAATTTTTAATGAATGACATGCAGGTCTCAGAAAATCTGAGTATTTTGCTTTTGTAGTTGAAAGTAATGTAACTCTTTTCTGATACTCAAGGTCTACAGCTGCATACTGAACATGTTTATTCTGTAAAGATAGTTTCAAGTGTCCCTTATTTGAAGTTTAAATGCTAAAATGTAAAAGTCAATGGAACTTTTAAACGTTCTTGTTACAGAGTGTGAGCATCGGTACTTTTGCCTCTTGCCTCTCCTACTCTTTTCAGTAGTTTACAAATTGCTGAACATTTTATCTTCATTGCTGTATGAAAGGCTGCGAGGCAGACGCTGCATGGTAAAACACATTGTGCATGAATCTCTACAGTTTGCAAAGTCCACACATTGTTAGCTGTGCTGACTCACCAGTGAATCCCAGTGGAAGCTGCTGTGTCTTAAGTACCCAGAAACGTGTCCCATGTAAACAGTCTGTGGAGAGGGAAATATGTTTTGTGGGGATTTTTCCATTCTTCAGTCTCTGTTAGAATTATCATTAGTTGTAATACTAGTAGATACAGAGTCCTTACCTGATTTTTTTAAGTTGATGGAAATCTGTTCGACCATAATGTTTTACAGGAAGTTAAATCCTGTGATATTTTGCAGTAAGTTTTCTTTTGACTGCTTTCTTAATTAGGTGGAGCAGTGTTTGGGCTAATAAGTCTTCTGATGATATTCACATGTAGTACAGATCTGTGCTTGAAAGTATGCTAGCATGCTGATGCTGTTTCAGTGTAAGAAAAGTTCTGTGCTAATAATAGAAGAGAGCAAAGGTTTATAAGATTTCAGTTATATTTGCTATGAAGAATGTTGCTACTAAGTTGTTTAATTTATTCTTTTTTTCTTTGTTGCTGCAGGCCACAGGCATCCAAAACTAAGGTAAGCAGCTGTTTAATTGAATCTGCTTAGTCAAAGACTGCTATAAATATATATTAAATATTATTAGGTATAATATTTCCAGCTTAGTACAGAAACTATTTGAAGGTTGGATGTTTCAAAAAGTCACAGTGTTCCTGTTTAATTCCAAAACTTATGGGAAATACTATCATATTTTACAGCTACTAGCTGCGGGAAATACATGGGAGAGCGGTTGTTTGCTTCAGTTGACAGAATCAAAACATTTAAAGGAAAGAGAAGCTGCTGCTTTTAAATCAGGTATTTGTGTGTGTATGTGCATGTGCATACATTTGCTTTAAATACTACACTGTACTGACATATTCCTATAAATACTATGAAACTGTTTCATTTGAGGCTATTCATTTGTTGGATTCCCACAGATTCATCCATTTATGCTAATATGTATATTTTTTTCACAACTGCACGGTGGATATACGCTGCAGCTGTAATCAGATGTTGATATTCAGAATTGTAATTTAAGTAATTTTAGCCTACATCAAAAAAAGTTCTTTTAAATGTGCATACATTTATAGCAGCCTACATAAACTACAAAACTGTGTAGAACTAGAGATAAGATACATAATTTGGATGTATAAAACATAAGGGAAACAATCTGATGACAAATATTCTGAGTTGTGGCAATTCAGTATAGATAACAATTCAGTAGTAACTGGTTTAGTAACTACTGTAAATTATACACAATAGACTGATTTGGAGACACATTTTTTTTGTAGCAGCACAGAAAATTGGGAAGCTTTTTGAGGGTCTTGAAGAGAAAAATATTCTTCAGTTATTTTTTTTCAGTACACACTTTTATGTCTGCTTCATTTTCTGCCTCCTGCCTTGGCTGCTTTGTTTGAGTAATTTGTTAAAAGTCATTGGGTTCTTATGAAACATTTAAAAATTAATCAATTGTTAAAATGGAGACGGGGTTCTTTGTTAAAATGGAGACGGGGAGCATTGGTAGGCTACCAGGCTGTGCTTTTCCTGTTTTCTCTTTTAAGCAAGAAGTTTCTGGGGGGTTTTTTTGCCACATTCCAGTTGCCAAAATTGGCGTAAACTCTGTACCTTTCCTCAAAAGCAGCAGAATTTCTCACCATAAAAAAAACCCGAGGTTGGCCTAAGTGACCTGAGGAGGTCCCTTTCAACATAAAGAGTCCTACAAGCATGTATCAGCCGGGATGTTCAGGAGAATCAGGCACTAAGAAAGACACAGTGTCACAGTTCTCTACATCTGTGGATCCTCCTCATCTTCATCCTCTTGAACCCTATGCTGCCTTTTCCCTGTCTTTGTTCTAACTAAACACAAAACATTGAAAATATGAAACAAACATGTTCTACAGCTCAGAAAGCAGATAAAAAGAAAGAACCCAATGCTTTTTTATTTTTGGATGGTTGAAAATTCCCGTGGAAAAAAATCAGGCACTTTTATTTTATTCTAAGTGGGAATAAGAGCCTTCTGGAGAGCAGAATCTCTGAAAATTTGAAACTGCTGAATTAAAGAGCATTTTGTGCCAATGTTTAAATACAGTAGTGCACGCT
>JANHGB010013498.1:0-17540 GCA_026283785.1 Coracopsis vasa
AAGAAGTTCTTTACTGTGAGGGTGGTGAGGCACTGGAATGGGTTGCCCAGGGAAGTTGTGAATGCTCCATCCCTGGCCACACTGGACAGAGCCTTGGGTCACATGGTTTAGTGTGAGGTGTCCCTGTCCACGGCAGGGGGGCTGGAACTTGATGATCTCAAGGTCCTTTCCAGCCCAAACTATTCTATGATTCTATAATTCTATGAAAACAGCAAAGCACAGTTTTTAAACTTTGTCCTACTAGAAGTTACAGCATGTTCTTGAAATTTTATTTTCCTTAGTTTAGAAATAAACTTATTTATTGTTAGGTTACCTTAGAAACCTCCTACAAAAAATTTTCAAGTAACTAAAAAATGGACTTGTTTCACTTTTCAGCTGCCTAAATTGGGAATAAATATTAGTGACGATTAAACAATGAGCAAATCTTTATATACTTTGGAAACAGAACTTTTCATCTAATTGCTGTACAAATCAAAGAAGTTCATGTTAGGTCCGGAACACAATTTTTATTCTATTAAGATTTCTTTTTGTCTTCCTTCCAGATGGAGCATATATTCAATAGCTAACCTGATGTCACCTTTCAGTCTCCCAGAAACTGGGATGTGGAAGACTGCACTGTATTTTCTATTCCACATATTTCTTTTCTTAATATATGTAAACCTGGAAACAGCTGCTTAGATCAATGTGAAATTAGACTGATCTCCCTCGAGCCAAAATTCATGCTCTTAACTGTCTTAAGCTTCAGGCCTGTAAGGCAATTTCTTACAATCATTTAAGGAAGTGGCAAACGTGACACATTTTCATAGTTCTACCACTGTGGGTGTGAAATGAAGTCATCACTTCTATTCTGAATTTTAGTTACTACTTCTTCTCTCACGTACTTAACCAAACAGAAAGTAAAATCAGGCAATGCATTAAAATTCCCCCCCCTATCTCACAAACACCCAATGACTGCAGCACAAGATGATCCACAGAATTCATACAGGAAGGGAAGTATGTACCCCCCTTGTACTTCCCAATGCACAGGCAGGGGCATATAGGCAGTACTTGTCTACTATCCACTCAATCATAGAAAAGTTTTGTGGAATAGAAGAGTGACAACTGATGGGTCATTACCTTATGGTAATACCATAAGGATGGCACCCAGTGGAGTCAAATTAAGGGTGCATAGGCAAACTATCTTCAGGGTCTTCTAAATGTGACATGTTTGACTCTGCAATCCAAACAATATCCTTTCAAGCATCCTCTTCTGTGTACCACATCTGAGGTTGAAATGGAACCAGATCCATCGGCCTGCAACCCAAGCTGCTGAGTGTGGCAGCAACAACAAGCAGCAGGATGCTGTGCTGTTATGGGAGAGGAAGGGCAGCAACATGGTCTGGAAGAGATGACTAGGAGGAAGGACTCTAACCTAGCACTTTCTCCACTTCTTGGAGAGCTGTGAGGAATCCTTTTTCCATATGGTGCCTGGGGAAGGCAAAGGGAAGCTCAGGTGAGCTGTCCCCACATGCTCCAGAAGCTCTGCAACTGCTGGGGGTGCCGGGGAGTGGGGGCTGCTGCTGCACTGGCTGCAACAGATGCCACAAATCCGATTAGCCTATCGGTGTTCTGTTGGGTTTTGTAGTATAAGCCATGTAAAGTAACAGCAGAATGGCAATTTTAAAAAGTTTATATTTCAGCCAAGTAAAACCTGGAATTTAAAAGGATAAAGCAAAAGCTACTTTTGCAGCTCCAGGACTCTCTTGCAAGCCTCTACAGTCTACTCACTGCAAACAGTTCTTCGATATTCAGACTCCTGTAAACATAATGGGGGTTTTTGTTTGTTTTCTTTTCTTTTCCTTTCCTTGATATTAATTTCTTTATTAATTCAAGACTTGTGCTTTTGGAATCAGAAACAAACTTACCCAACATTGATGCTGTGACTGGGTTCTGCTTGAAATTTAATTTTCTTTACAACATAATTGCTAAGAAGGAAGGGAAATACAACAGAGAAAAATCTATGTTTTTAAACATAATAACTAATAGAATCATTAGAGAGCTACAAATCTGGTCAAAGGAAAAAAAAATGCTTTTCCCCATACAGGCTACTGACACAGTGTATTTCTATGGTCCACCATCATGCTTATCCTATATAAGAATCTCTAAATAGGATGGTACTGCTAAATGTAGTAGTTTCTTAATCTCTCTAAGCCTTTAAATCACATACAATTATCCTTCTCTAAGATATATATGGTAGCTCAACATAATATAATCCAATTAGGCTAAGAATTTTTAGTATGTAGCAAAGAATAAATCATCTACTTTTTGTTTTAAGAACGTATGGCAATATTACAAATAATGTATAATAAAAGTGATAATGCAAACTTGCTGAGTGAATAAACTCAAGGGAGTAATTCTTGGGGCTCCAGGGTAACTGATGAGAATAAGGTACTTCTACAGTATGCAACAAATCAAGTAGGCAGTAGGGAGATGAATTTAAGTCAAACAAACAACCCTTTACTGTCATTTTTTGATACAGTATTTATTTTCCATTGCTTGGGCTTTTCTTTGCAATTCAAGATTCAAGGCCTTACAGAAAAAGAAAAATCTATGAAGCTGATAATTACAAAGGCACTGCATAGGCAATCTTAATTTTCAGAGCCTACCTTTAAACTTAAATCTTAACCCAGTGCTTAACGGAGGCTGCTGTAAACAGATGTTACAAGCAACCCAGAATGGACCATGAGCAACAATTTGCCCCAGTGCATGCATTACTACTGCTTTGCTTGTACCAAATGTAGCAACTCATTTTCTATTAGAAGTACTCTTCACCCCCCAAAATCTATCAAATGCAACTGTAAGCTGCAGGAGCAAAATTTTTTAAATGGACTTAATGCAGAAATTATGGAGTGAGGTACCAGGTTAAGACACCCAAGAGAGAAGGAAGCCTGCTCAGTTACCTCTTCCACAAACAAGTACAGTCTCTTGATAATGAGCATCTTGTTTATAACACAAAAGTGTCCCCTATGGCTCAGCCAGCTTCACTTCTTAATCCTTTATGAAATGTTCTGCCTAACAAGGGAACTGTTTTGCCATAGGTATACAAAATGCAGCTGCTTAAACGCCTAATGCCTGCAACAAAGACAGGCAAACAGAGTTACAATTGGGAAACAAAAGCAGAATACAGGACTCGAATTTCTTCAATAGCAGTGGTGTCAAAACCTTCATTATCACTGAAGCAAGATCACAGAAAGACAGAAACCTTGTAGGAGTGGTCAACTGGCACTCAAGGACCACACTTAAGAGTAGGGTTCACATGTTACTAAAGCACCAGCACTTATGGTAGATTAATTATAGATAAACCTTTAGGAAAAGTACAACCTCCACCCCCTGCAAGGTATTTTCTGTTGAAATCTGTGGGTGTGCAATAATCAATGTAATTACTTTGCTAGTTAGTGATTCATTCTGATAGGCAAAGCAGCAGTTTGGCCTCTAACCCTTCTCCAAAACCTAACTTTGGATCCATCAAACAGAGTTACAGAATAATGCATCCAATCTATCATCCCTTCCTATTCGTTAGACCTGTTTTAGGCTGGAGGCAAAAGCCTTGAAGCACAATCAGTCTGCAGCAAGCATGACCTCAGTTCATTAGAACCAAACATGGGTGGATGGTAAATGCCATCTTCACAGAACACACTTGTGTTGAGGCCTCTTATGTTCCAAGAAAGCAAAATCAAAAGCAAAAAAAAGTTCATTAACTCCAAGGAGAATCTTACTCAACTTGGAGGTGTAAGGGAAGAAGCTAAGGAAACAAACAGCATTTATAAAAGTATAAAACCATCATTTTCACATAGCTACCACAAGCCACCGCAGATACACAAAGCACATGAATTGTGGAGTTTGTTGACAATGTTAAAAAACCAGGAGTGCAACCAGCACAGTACATTCTACTTCCCTTACTTGAACTATTTTTGTGACTTGACTTTTAAGCTTTTACTCTACACTATATTTCCAAGAAGTGTGTACAGTTATCAGCCTGATTGCCTTAGCAGTTCTATTTCTGCCTGCTAGAAACATGTTCCATCTGCCAACTTATTTTATAGAAATCAACTAGCTCACTTTTGTAGACAACAGAACTCATCAAAAAAGTCTGAGAAATATATTAATACATTTTTCAAACTCATATGTGACAAACACTAAGAAAGGTCTGAAAGTTCTTTAGATCACACTAGGAAAACCAAAAACAAACCCATGATTTTGTGCTTCCACAGTATTTTGCGGCTGGCACTGTGGATAGGTTAGGCTGAAGATACAGAGCAGTTCTATGTTTTTTCTTCAATACCTATTAAATAGTGGCTTTTTTTTTTTTCCAAGCTAGACAATGAAGCTTTTATCATACTTAAAACAAACCCCTTTGATTCAATCTTCCAGTTTCCATGTTAATTGTGTATTTCAACTTTCAGTCTGCCATGACAAATCCTTGAATGCTGCTGCCTACCTGCTATTTTGAGGGGGGCATCAAACTCTCTACTAAGGAAAGTAGGAGAAATTATTTAAGCAAATTACTTAGTATATGGAATGCCTAAAAACCATGTTGTGCCAAGGATGTAAAGCTCATGCACATTCTTTTCCTTGAAGACATTTTGGTTTTGTCTATGTCAGGAACTCTTCCTGAATGCACATAAAGCTCTTCCTTTTTAAATAAAGGAAAAACCTCTCAAAGTATGTGTGATATTACAGGTGTGTTACATAATCCTGCAACATTGCTGCCTGTTGTATTTCTGCAGCACTCATGATGAGAAAAAGGTAAGTATTGTTGTAAGTCCCTCAAGGAGAAATTTTTGTGGACAACAGATGATAACAAAGCTTGAGATAAATCTGCAGGTGCTGAACATACAAAACTTAATGGTACTGACCACACAGAAGAATCAGAAATCTGTCATGACATTACAAAGTTGGTAGTGGGAGCTTTAGCACTGTAATCAAGATGCTGATTCCACACTTGTCTTCATACAGCACTGAGCTTTTGAAGTGGAAAAATTACTGAAAAACACATAAGCCATGTGTCACCTGTACTGGGAGATGTTTGCCTGCTGTTTATTAAGAGCAATAATGGCAGTGCAGAAGTGTACAGATTCTGTATGTGAAAATTTGAATCTTTATCTAATTAAGTAAGCCTAGACAGAGCAGAATCCATTCAGAGTAGAGGATGGCAAATCAACTCACAGCAGTTTAGTTATTCCTTCTTGTTCTGCAATCATTTAAATCCTGGGCCTCTGTGTAAGAAATTCCAACGAACATCATACTTCATTTTCTTAGAAGTCAATGTAACATCCAGCCAGTGAATACGTACAAACCCCTCCACAATCCTTGATGAAGGGACTGTTATGGAAGTGAGAAGTGCTGCTATAAGACAGGTATTATAAACTGGGAAACTTCAGGCATTTCACAGCAGGAATATTACCAAGAGGGTTTTTTTTTTTCCTTCAAAACACAAGCCAATAATAATAACTTACATGCTGTAAACATGGCAGAGTTGGATCTGAATCCCCTAGTGATTTAAATCCCGAATAGCATTGTATCAGGTCATATTTTTTATTAGCTGTACAGCAAGGCAGTCATCTTTTCCATGCTACAATGCACTTTGGCACAGATCAGTACCAAAAAAAAAAGTGGAGATCCTCTGTTGGATTATTATTTCCCTGAGCAGTGAAAATCATGCAGTTAATTCTTGCCCACTGCTTTGAAGATATAAAGCTAAAGTGCACTTTGTCAACTTTTCATGATGAGAACCTGACCCCCTATGTAAGTTACTCCTGTGGTGCTCCCAGCCCTTCTTACAAGGCTGCCTTGGTTTTCATTACTCAGATGGTGGGGATACCCCCAGTGAAGCTAGTCTGGTGGAGTATAAAGCTGAGGGGGGCAGTCACCAGGCAGCTGTCCTGCCACTGCCCATAGGGAACCAACCCCTGCTGCTTCTGTAAATACAGATTTACAGTGAAGACAACCATTCAGCGAGCTGAAAAAACACAAACCTACAGCTTATAATTCTTTCAGTATGAAAAGTTTTTACTACTCATAGCTTCAACTGTTTTCCTTAAATCAGTTTTGAAGGTCATACATCAAGGAACTATTTCATGCTGTAGTACGTGCTTTATTATTTGTAAGTGACTTCCTACCAGACAAGTGGTTTGCAAGGACACAGAACTCTCATTTCCTTTTATAGATTTGATTCGGAAATAAATGCTGGCAACACCACGTGACTAACAGGCAGCACCCACAACTTAAGCAACTCTCATAATTAAATTGGAAAGTAATGGAAAAGTCAGCCCGCTGCTGCCAGATCTATTTAGCCTCCTACTCCTCTGCACAAGTTTTATCTAAATTCCTCAACTTTATCTCTCTTCTTTGACACTTTTTCCTGTCCTCATCCATGTGCAAAATTTGGACTAGCTTCAACACAGTAATTTACTCATTCTGAAATATTTATAATATCAGGAAAAGGAAATGCAAGTCTTTATTATATCTCTGTGACTAAACTAAATGGAGTTTCAGCAAACAAATCTTTGGACATTAACAACCATGAATGTACACACAGGTATATGAATAAGGATTTCAAACTTAAAACTTTGTGTCTTTTCTCTCTGACGGCTGTTGCCTTTAAGAGCTATTCTGGGAAAAGACTGTGGATACGACCGCAGGAGCTAGTAATTTTGACTATCTGAAAGTAATATACTTTAAAGGAACCCCATTGCTTGAAGGCATATGCTCACAGCTTTTATAGATGCAGAACTACTGTACCTTATTATTCAGTAAGACAGAGGTGTCTTAATAAAGCTCTGAAAAGTAACAGAAATTATTAAGTAAATCTTAGACACATTTTATATAATTTTCAACTATCTTCTAGCCAGATCCCATGAATTTAGTGCTGATGAGCCCCAGAAATCAACCTTTTCAAACTAATTCAGAAGAAATCTAGCTAGTGATTTCAGAAAAGAAAGATTTTAATTCCTAGCGTTTAGTTCCTAATTTCCATTCCGCAAAGTACATAATTTTTAAGAACTCAGGTAATGACACGCTATTAAGTATAATATAGAAAGAATGTATATACAACAACAAATGAAACTATAGAGGCATCAGAACCTAAGTGGTTTTTATGAGCCCATAAGTATTCTTGCAACTCAGAAACTGCCTAGAAGTCAAAAGAAATCTGTATTTGTAGAAACAGAAATCACTATGAATAAAGATGACGTGAGACAATGAATGACTTGTGGATGGGAAATTCTGTTGGAATTTCAGAGCTGGAAGTTGTTAAAGGGGTCCAACTTACTGGGATGCAAACATTTCCAGGGCACCTGACAAAACTACTTTACATAGCCTAAACTAGCTTCTTCCCTTTCTTCCCAGTCTTTTATTTACTAATCTCTGTAGGATTACTTCTCACTTCAAATGTAATCTAACATGAGAGCTGCTGATCAATATTGTAAACAGATGATTAGTGTCTTCTGACTGCTAAATAACTGTTAATGAATCTTAATACATGATGCTAAATCAGAGACGTGAGATAAAATAATTGAAATGAGTGAAATAATAAACCCAGGTAATTCCCTCAGTTTAAAAGGGAAATATTGCCAGAGGTCTTTAAACAGAATGAAATCATTCTTGTTTGTCTCAGACATAGTGAGAAATACATTTCTTTGGATTAATGAAAATCAAACTGCCACCAATTGAAGTGTTGCCTACTGAAGCAAAACAACAGAACTCCTGAATTTGAAGTCATTCATAGTGGAACCCACTCAATCTGCAGCAACTGAGGCAAGACCACCATTCAAATCCCTAAAAAGCCTCCCTGTACCTTCTCTTCCGTCTTCCTTCAGATACTACTTGTGCCATAGAGCCTGCCAGAGCCACCACAAAGCCAGCAGCAACCTTCACCCAAGATGGCTAGCTGTACATGAACAAAAATGAGCTACTGGATGTTATACCCGGCAGAAGAGCAATGTGAACTAACTTAATCAGATCTGGAGAGACAACCTCAGATAGATACATGCAAATTGTGAGTAAGGCCTTGAAAACAATGCAAAGACAATTCAGGAAAGGACTTTTGTTGCCCTTCTGTTACAATAACCAACCGACTCCAAAATGAAATAGAGAAGTAACTTGTTCCTGCAACTCTAAATTTCTAGGAGAAACTCTATTCCAGAGACAGGTTTTTTAGATCTCTTGTTTTCTGTGAATGACTGAAAGAGATTTCATTTTCCAAGCTGAAACGCATTTCACTAGTGAGGGAAAGAGTCTTCTTCATTATTTTCATCAAAGACTTTTCCTGCAGTTAAACCAGAAAATATATGTAAATACCAGAAGTGAAATTCTTTATCAGTTATATCAAGCCCAAACTGTAACACACTATGAAATAGTTCAATATATCTGGAAAATATCTACATTTAAAGTGAACAATAATTTTTTAAGTATAAAAAGGAAAAGCTGTTTTATTTCCAGGAAAAAAACAAACAGGTATTGACTTGGAGAACCAGTTCTTCGATCAGTCACACCAGGTGCATGACACATCTGGTTAAACATAAGTGCTTTCCTCATATACAGTTGATGCTGTTTTTGAGTTATGGCTCTCTTATCTACCTTTTATAGATCAAGTTTTATTTTGAATGCAATATAATCTAATTAAACAAACAATGGATATACATTTTTAAGCTATTTATACAGATGATAACCTCATGATAGTTTCTGTTTGTAAGATGAGGAAATTCACTTTAAAACTTAGTTTTCAGGATTTGCTTTCTACAAAATCACACTTTGAAACTATTTATGCTGCACTTAAGCCAAGAAGTAAATAATAAACCCTTTTGCCTATTATCCTTTTATTACAGTGCTAATTTTTAACACAGATTTCTTTACAACAAGCTATAAGAAAATGTGGATAAAGAGCAGAATTATCTTCACACTAAAATAATGATCCACATAATGAAGTTTTGTGACTTTTCTGTTAGAAACTGAAGGATACCCACACCCCCTATATAAACTACGATTTTTGTCACTCAGAAATCATTGTAAAAATACAAGTCAATTCTCTAACACATTTATTGCCTTTTTAGAAACCATCTTGAAATCTCATAGAGAATAAGCAAGTATTTTAATTAACTGGATCTTTAATGCACTGTATTTGTGCAATTCCTAGTTTCTTAATGTTTACCCATGTAGCCTAGTATTTAGCTCTGTCCTTCAGTGATGGTACTGAGCATATGAAGACTGCAGACCTGCAGCAAATCTCAGCAGGGCTAGAGGGTATTTTGCTTTTGCATCCTCAGGCACGCAGTCCAATAGGACCCTGATGTTAATTTGAACCTTCTGATGATTTTATTATTGAAGTACATAAACTGTAACTCTTATGCAAGACTCCAATAGCCCTCAGTACCTTTAGACATCACAGATGAGGCCAGGCTTTTCAAGTATTGACTCAGTTTTGGAATAGGCTGAAGCCTAAACGATAGTGATGAGTCAAGGCTAATACAAATACCAGAAGGAAGCAGGGGACCTGATTCCTGCCTGATTCCTCCCCAACTTCTTCTCAAGGAAAGATAGTTATTGCCACCTATTTTCAGGACAGTTTTGTACTCTGCTCCATTCTTCAGAGCAACATCACAAAAATAGGCACTGGAAAAGTATTGTCATTCACTCTTGTTGAGTGGGTTGGTAGAACTGTCTTCTCAACACAGCCTGATCAGACCAAACCCTGTCTTAGCAAAACCATCATTTTAGTACAACAGCAGTCTTAAACTTCTGTTGATGGTGACTGTGTGGATACCTATCAATACCTTATTTCCACATTCCTAGTAGAAAGAAGAGGGCAGTTATACTTCCCCAGCTGATCAGTAACAGCTACATAAAGCAGCACACAAAAATAAAATGTAGGTGTGCAAGGAAACCTTAAAATAGCATAAACAAACATAATCATCCATTGTCAATAACTGATCTATGATTATATCTGTTTATTATACATCTGTAAATTACAAGTCAATGCTGATAGTCCCTTAACACACAATTACTGTCTGGTTCATTACTAGATATACTCCTAATGGTAAACTAAGGGATACCTATTATCAAGAGAATAGTGAAACTAGTTTTCTCTTTAGAAGCAAGTGCCAAGATAAACAAGATAAACATACCTGCTTCTACTGAAATAAAGTGGCTGGCAGGATTCAAAAGACACTTCATTTTTTTTTTGGAAAGCAACAGGCAGCCAGAATATGTATTTCTGTATTTGTCACATTTAAATTATATAAATTATAAAGGCTCTTTTTAAAATAAATGCCCAAGATTAGATGGCTAACTGAACTGACTTAACATAGCTCATCAAAAATGTTAAATGGCTCCCATCAACTGGCTTCAGGTAACTTGAAAGAACTAAATATTTCCAAAATAAAAATTGCATCAGGTTCATAAAAAGATGGTAGGCAACAGAATTGCAACAAAAAACTTCACCCTGTTTAGAGAAAAAGGACTGCAAAAGTTTGATGGAGTATCATTAAATAAATGCAATCTTTGAAATGAAATAAGTATCTTTGTTAGGTAACAGCCACAAGGATAGAGTTTTTATGTACAAAAAAAGAACCCAAAACAAAACCAAAAACCAAACCAACAAAACTGTAATTTTTTTTCCTTTTTTTTCTTGGAAGCAGCGATGAGTTGTATATCACAAAATCTTGCTAGAATAATTACACTTGATTGGTGTGTGAGAAATTCATACCTACAAAATACCAGCAACGTAAGAGCACAAACCTAGTGTGCATGAAAATATTTGATAGGAGCGAGCTTTTAATAGCTTATTTACATCATGCAAAAAGAAAGCATGATTATGATGGTGGAAAAACTCCTTTGCTCAGGACACATAGCTATACTACCTTGAGCCATCAACACAGACACAAAGGAAAGTATATACGAATTTATCTTGAGAGATGGTATCACATTTTCATGTATCATGCTCCTTGCGACTAGAACAAAATGGTAATTAAACTTCTCAGTGAAATGGTGACATCAATCAAGCTCCCTCATCAGTTCTACGTATTACATTTTTTATTTTATATTTCTATATTGGGTTTATACATGCATATATAAAAAACAATTTGTCCTTGTTAAATTTTAGTCCTCAAAATATATCTCTTTGCAAACATAATCCACAGTTACCAATTTTTAAATGGTATGGAACTTTATGTATTTGATCACTAATTTAAATAAAAACATTCCAATGGCAACTTTAAGAACAATTAAAACATCCTTCTGTATAGACGAAATTACTGTACTTTAGTGTAGTATAAATCTGCTATATTCTAAAATGCAATGTCAAACTTTTGGCTTTGAAATTTTCTGTCTGTAGATTTATAGCCACATTAGTGACTCCCAAATGTAATTTACTGCCCTATCTCACTGTACTCCCATGTAGCAACTGTAACAATATCTACTTACAATGTTCTTAGCAAAATGAAAGATAAAATTTCCAGGAACTAAGTTGGAAAACCTACAGATTATCTAACATACCTCACAGAAAACAGCTGCTGTATGACCGTATCATTAGATTACATGTCATAAAACACAGAAGTATTCACATCTGTCTTCAAGTCCTTTTTTTAAAACATTAAGAAAACAGATAAACCAAAGTATGAAAATCTGAAAACGTTTTCCTCACCTTTCTTAATTTGCTCCTCATCAGATTTAAATGAAAATCTAACTGAAATAAAACATTTTTAAAATCAGCATATATATTGTTAACACACCTATTTTGTATAGACATCCAACATGTTCTTCCACAGCCAGAGTATTTAGTGTCAGCACTAACATCTTAAAAGTCTTAGAAGAAAAGTATGTCCTTTTATTCATGCATGCACTGACTTTTCCCTAATGGCTCATAAAACAAATCAGGCACCTCTTGCCTGACATGGGGCTCCCATGCTGTCAGGCCAAACCATTGGGATGCCCAAGAAGATGACAGGACAGTCACTCCCCAGAGGCATGTGCCCACCCCATGAGGTGAATGCCCACATGGAGCAGCCCCCTGAAAATGCTTGCCATTCCGTTCCAAGGGCCACTGCCCCAGAAGAGGCAGCATCTGCACAGGCAACCTCACCACCTGCCTTAGTGTTGGGGCAGGAGTCTCAAGCTGGGGTCAGCGCGAGAAGTAGGGAGAGACGGGCACACCACAGGGATGGGGTATCCAGGCTTGGTCTGGGCACTGACAGGGCACAAGGAAAACACAACTTGATGCATACAAACAGACTATGTTTTACTTGATTTAGAGTCAAAACCTTTAACAGAGATAAATCAAATACAGCACTAAATAATGGGTCAACTGATCCCATTCCCTTTGGCTTCACAAAACAACTTGGACTTCTTAGGATGCATGAAAAAAAAAAAATCTATTTTAGTAGGTCATTTAAGTAATAAGTTCTACACTGATATCCCACGGAAAACTCTTTTCCATAGCTTTTACTAAGTATAAACAGTAAGAAAAACTCGTGTACTTCCAAAGTGACTCTTAGGCACAGGTCACAAAGTATTTCAGTTGCAACTGAAGCATGTCACAGTTTTATGTTAAACCATTACACTGACTTTTTGCATGGCTAAATTTATCTGGGATTTTGTATCTTGCCTAAATCACTCAGAGAGCCACGGAAAGTACATTACCGAGTCCTAATGTGTCTTTGCCAGCATATAACTTAATTCTTTGCTGAAAGAGATATAGCATGCTTCTGCCTTTTTTCCATGAGTTTTACTTTCTCTGAGGCATTTTTTTTTAATAAGCAGCCTTACTGTTATCTGGATCACTGAAAATATGATAAATAGGGAAAACCAGTGTACTGCTATCCATTTTATTAACTATTCTATCAGTTAGCTGAAAACTATTAAATGTTCTACTAAAGTAATCAATTCCAGTGCTCCATCTTACTTTTTCAGAACAGTTTGGACCATGCACTCTATGAATTTGTCACACCATTTGGATTTTTAAAAATGTTTTTTTTGTAACACCACATCTATTTCAGTATTTAATGTAAATACCAAAATGTAATAAGCAAATGATGTTGCCAGTAGGATAATACACTACTGAAATGGCCTGTCACAGAGGTGATTTGATTGAAAAGCTGGATAACTCTTTGGACAGAAATTATACAAGTCCCTCTTAGTGTGTTCACCATGAGTAAGTTAAGTATACTGCTGGATTTTATGCTATTTTATTTCAACTCAAGAATAGTACAAATATGAACTGAGGATATTTCTGCAGTGTCCCTTGTCACTGACAGACTAACCCCTGAACCCTGCTTGCAAAATACATATGTTTCTAAAACCAACCAACCAAAACCAATACAAAAAGCCTCTCCAAACCCAAAATCCCAACAACAAAACCACAAAAGTTTTGGCTTTTCAATAGGGAAAGATTTTCACACTGACATGGTGTCTCATCACAGCTGCACCATCTCCAGATGAGTACAATAGGATCCTCCAGCAGATGTAATGATGTTTGGAATATAGAGATATAGGTCAAGGAATAGAAAAACTAGTAATGTATTTGAGAGGCCAGAAGAAATAAGAAAAGTTAACTCTAGATTAAACAAAACAATATAAAAACATCCCTAGAATATCACCAAACCATAGTTACTTCATTAAATTGGATTACTAGGCCTCAACATTGAATTTTTCCCACAATGACTTAGCATTCAAATTTGAAAAGGCAATTATAGCCATATAAATTATGAAAAAATATAAAATACACAGTGAATGTAAGTTTGCTTGCAAAATTTCCATGCAATAACCCTAAAAAACTACCTAAGCAAGTTTCAAATGTAGCAATAATGGGTTTTGGAGATGATTTTGAAAAACAAGTTCTGCTTATGAAATATTTTTTTTATATTAACCTTTACATATTTGAGCCAGATTCACCAAACCACTGAAACTATGGGCAACAGGCTAATGAAAGAATCATAACACTTCAGCTGCAGAGTACTAGAACAAAAATAAATAGCTATTGCCAAGGACACATCAGTTTTCCTGACTGAAGCATCCCGGGGAGTGGAAGATTGCTTAACTGGGGATTTTGCCTGACACAATGGGTAGAAGCTGTGAAGAGAAACATGTCCTTGGCTACTTGAGGAAAAAGGTAGCATGTGTGACAAAGAGAGAAATAAAACAGCAAACAAGGTACTGCAGGGGAAAGATTCCTTTCTTTCTGGAGGAGAAGCCACCAACAAGAAGAGCAGAAGGAAAAGTAAGAACCTTATAAGCATCTGACTTCAGCACAAGAACCTGAGATGAGAACATGCTCACTACAATGACTGATTTTGCCAAGGTCAGTTGTGTCGCACTCCCTGCCCCGCTTTAAAATCTTCCTAGATCTACATATGGATCATTTTTGAGAGATTGCCTGGAGAACATGACTGTACTCCAATTTATATCAGATGCAACATTTCCCCCTTTAATGAAGGAGAAATTTTTGAAGCTCTCTCAGGAATGCATTTAGATTTAGGTTCAAGAATTAAGCAGCACTGAAGTTTTTAACTGGTGGCATATTTCAACCTCCAGAACATTTTATTTCTCTCATATTGCTAAAGTTCCCATGATACAGATGAGATCTAGCCTATGAGTAGTTATTTAACAGATCTTTTGTACCAACTAGCAAGTAGGTTTATACTACCAACTCGTACTAACTCCTGCAGCTCCACAGGCTCATCTCAGGACTAGAGATGCCTAAAGGCAAATGGACCACGGAGAGACAAGGAGCTGATCAACATGCTCTCCATGCAGAGACCACAAGTACATCTGTAACAAATTGATCAGTGGCACTACCATATGGTGTGGAGAACCAGGTGGGGTCTGCCACAGTGCTACAGTTTAGGGCAATAAGTCCTGCAGCTCTGCATGGGAAGGCTGTGATATACAATGACAGTGAAGATCGAGGTGTAGATGTAGGTATAATCCTGAGCAAAAGACTCCAACCTTCCAGTCAAGATATAGAAAATTACAGGCCTTCTCAGATGGGGAACTCCCTCTCCTAAAAATGCTGCCTCTCAAGCAAGACACTTTTCAAGTCTTACATGATTTTACTTGATGTACTGTTAAAAAGCAGCTTCCTCTAACATGAGGAATAGTTGGGAGGGTTTTATTTATTTATTTATTTTTAAAATTAGTTATGTATTCCACTGTAGAGCTGGGAGGAGAGGGAGAAGAGAGAGCTTGGAGAGAAACAAAGCATTCCAAAAAATGTGAACATGAGAAAAAAATAAAATAAATATTCCTAACAGGAAATCAAGCATTTTTAAGAGGCTTTTTTGAAACTTGAAGGAAAAAAGATCAGTTTTAATAACTAATTTATTCATTTGATAAGAATTTACAACCACCACAGCTGACCCTCTAGCAATTACAAAATGCCCTGACTGATGCTGTCTTGTGACTTCTACAGTATTTTGCAACAAAGTATTACATAAAAGAGTGATTTTTAATTTTTTTTCTCTGGCATTCGAAAATCTTTCCTTTCTTCATTCATTTCTGAATTCCTTAAAGGCCTCTCAATCAACAAAGAACTTTAATGTGGAACGTATTTCACTTGTGCCATATCAGTGGGAGCAACTCACTTAAAATCTGTAGCAGATAGTTTAAAGTGCACTGTGTCAAATAATCAAATAACAAAACCTGATATAATACTAGGCTTATAAATAGGTTTAAATGGCTGTAAGACAATGACAGCCCAATATCAAAGACCAAGGCAATGCATTTTGACGTACATTTTACAAAGTGATAGAGAATAAGTAACTTAAGGAACATACTCTGATTACCTATTTTAATGGGAATGGGAACAAATGTGCAAGCTTGGTTATGATGGTTTATCTTCAGATTTTAACAATGCAAACTGTCAAGGAGAAAACAAAAGAACAGCAGGAGACAAGTGAAAACTTCTCAGAATATGCGGGAGTGAATGCAGCCACTGAAAACTTGTTTTCTTCTTCCTTAGCAGTTTTATGAACATTCAATTAACCTGATAGAGAATGTCACAACTCTCTTTTCTTGCTGATAAGGAAAGGAGCAAATTTCCAACAGCTAAACTGGAGAGAATAAAATGCGGGAAAAAAAAAAAAAGCATTCCATGATTTCCAACATTCATCATGGATCTGAGTCTGCCCTGTGAATCAGCCTCAGCACCCACCCTAACCATCACTCTTACAGTAACTAAGACAAAAGAGCTCATAGCTGCTATTGGCAGTCCTGGGGTAACGGTTGGACTTGATGATCTTAAAGGTCTTTCCCAACCTAGCTGATTCTGTAATTGCCCCTGTGGAATTAGTATGGCTAATAACATGAAAAAGGATGCTGGATCTTAGATTTAGCATGAGAGTTACCTGCCTTTGTAGTTCTTCTACGGGAAAGAGTACAGAAAAAAGTCTATTGATCAAAGAGCTCTAGCTGAGAGGGAGTGAAAAGTCTACATGCATTTCTGCCTATCATTGCTCTCTGTAAAAAACCCAACAAATCCAAACTTTCGGTACCTATAGTGTTCTGCTCTCCCTGTGCTACGGGTTTATGGGGTAAGCTTTATTTCACCTTAGCTCACATATTAGAATGTATCTCCATTTTATCACTGGGCTTTAAGGTATGTTTAGAATGACTAAATAGGCACTCCCTAGTGTATTTTCCAATTTCACTGCAGCAATTTAGGGTAATCCTTCTTTCCTTATTTCCAAATAATAAAGCAAGAAAACAAACAAAATCTATTGACAGCCTGTTGCAGAGATTTCTTATTTAAGTCTAGCAAAACACTTTAATAGCTATTATCAGGATTCAGGCCTTTTTTTTCAGCTGAAGGTTAACATTTCTCTTCTTAATCAGTGCATACTGTACGTCTTGAAAAATAAAGGAAGATAAGAATGCACTGCAAATGACCAAAAAACCAAACCTCAACAAAAACTAGCTGGTAAGCAATACATGTAACTTTTGGTGAGAGTCACTTGAAGTTTTCCTTATTGGTTCTGGAATAGTCTTGCATTCGCTTTCCAACTTCTATCATCATTAGTCAAATTAAAGAATGATCCTTGATTTTGTAACATTAGAAATAAAGAGAATGACTTCACACAATAGTCTGTGTTGCTAATCCTAAAAGCCAAAACATATCTATCATGTTTTGTTCCTACTGTCAAATTTAATTTCACATTTAAAATATTAATTAAAAAATATTCCATAATTATTTATCATCAAATTATTTTTCCCCTTTTGACCTGCCACTTCAAAAGTCAGCACTACTTCATACAAAATAAAATTCAGCTGCAGCTAAAACCTGCATTTTTCTCAATTTAGCAGTATCACTAGATGATACCCTACAGCTGGGTTGGAGCAATTCCAGGCATAGCTACAGGCTGGGCAGAGAAGAGATTCAGAGCAGTCCTGTGGAGAAGGACTTGGGGGTGTTGGCTGAAGAGAAAATGAACATGAGCCGGCTTCAGTGTGTGCTCGCAGCCCAGAAAGCCAACCGTATCCTGGGCTGCATCAAAAGGAGCGTGACCAGCAGGTCG